>SKCR01041968.1:0-214626 GCA_019454045.1 Zanthoxylum bungeanum | reverse complement strand
TATTTGTTCCACCATCTCGGAGCTGGATTCGTTCCGCCAAGGCTATATGTTCCACTAGCTCGGCGCTAGATTCGTTCCACCGAGGCTATTTAATCAACCAACTCATGGTTGGATTCGTTCCACCGAGGCTATTTATTCCACCAGCTCAAGGCTAAATTCGTTCCGCCGATGCTATTTATTCCACCAGCTCCGGGCTGGATACGTCCCGCTGAGGTTATTTATTCCACCAGCTCATGGCTAGATACGTTCTGCCAAGGCTATTTATTCCACCAGCTCGGGGCTAGGTTTGTCCCGCCGAGGCCATGTGTATTGCTAGCTCGAGGTCGGGTTAGGTCTCATCGAGTGGATCATCATCGGCATGGGATCAGATCATTTCCCCCATGATCGGGTTCGTATTAGTCCGGGGCGGTAACATTCCCTCGGAGCCAAGTGTTCTACTACCTCGAGGTCGGGTTATGTCCTACCGAGGGGCTCATCATCGGCATGGGGTCAGATCATTTCCCCCATGGTCAGATTCATATTGGTCTGGGGATGTAACATTTCCTCGGAGCCAAGTGTTCTACTACCTCAAGGTCGGGTTACGTCTCACCGAGAGGCTCATCATCGGCATGAGGTTGGATCATTTTCCCCATGGACGGATTCCTATTAGTCTGGGGAGGTAACATTCCCTCGGAGCCTAGTGTTCTACCACCTTGGGGTCAGGTTACGTCCCACCGAGTGGATTATCATCGGCATGGTGTCGGAGCATCTCCCCGATGTCCGGCTCTCCACTGGTTCGAGGAGGTAACATTCCCTCGAAGCTAAATATACTGCTACCTCGGGGTCAGGTTATGTCCCACCGAGAGAATTATCATCAGAATGGGGTAGGAGCATCTCCCCCATGGTTGGCTTGCCATTTGTCCGGGGAGGTAATATTTCCTCGGAGCCAAGTGTTCTACTACCTCGGGGTAGGGTTACATCCCACCGAGAGGCTCATCACCAGTATAGGGTCATAGCATCTCGCACATGGCCGGCTCCCAATTGGTTCGGGGACATAACATTCCCTCAAAGCCAAGTTTATTGATTAGCTCGGGGTCAGGTCACCGAGTGGATTATCATTGGCTCGGGAACTGAGTATTTCCCCCATGGCCGGATTCATATTGGTCCGGGGACGTAACATTCCCTCGGAGCCAAGTGTTCTACTTCCTCGGGGTTGGGTTACGTCCCACCGAGCGGCTCATCATCGGCATGAGGTCGGATCATTTCCCCTATTGTTGGATTCCTATTAGTCTTGGGAGGTAACATTCCCTCGGAGCCTAGTGTTCTACCACCTCGGGGTTGGGTTACGTCCCACCGAAAAGATTATCATCGGCATGGTGTCGGAGCATCTACCCCAGGGCCGGCTCTCCATTTTTCCGGGGAGGTAATATTCCCTCGGAGCTAAGTATAGTGCTACCTCGGGGTCGGGTTATGTCCCACCGAGAGGATTATCATCGGCATTGGGTCGGAGCATCTCCCCTATGGACGGCTTGCCATTTGTCCGGGGATGTAATATTCCCTCGGAGCTAAGTGTTCTACTACCTCGGGGTCGGGTTACGTCCCACCGAGAGGCTCATCACCGGCATGAGGTCATAGCATATCCACCATGGCCGGCTCCCAGTTAGTACGGGGAGGTAATATTCCCTCGGAGGAAAGTTTATTAATTAGCTCGGGGTCAGGTCATTGAGTGGAGTATCATTGGCTTGGGAACAGAGTATTACCCCCATGGCCGGATTCCTATTGGTCCGGGGAGGTAACATTCCCTCGGAGCCAAGTGTTATACTACCTCGGGGTCGGGTTACGTCCCACCGAGAGGCTCATCATCGGCATGGGTTCGGATCATTTCCCCCATGGCCGGATTCATATTGGTCCGGGGAGGTAACATTCCCTCGGAGCCAAGTGTTCTACTAACTCGGGGTCGGGTTACGTCCCACCGGGTGGATTATCATTGGCATGGGGTCGGAGCATCTCCCCCATGGCCGCCTCTCCATTGGTCCGAGGAGGTAACATTCTCTCGGATCCAAGTATACTGCTACATCGGGGTCGGTTATGTCACTCCGAGAGGATTATCATCGGCATTGGGTCGGAGCATCTCCCTCATGGCCGGCTTGCCATTGGTTCGTGGAGGTAACTTTCCCTCAAATACAGGTGTTCTACTACCTAGGGGTCAGGTTACGTCCCTCCGAGAGGCTCATCACCAGCATGGGGTCGTAGCATCTCCCCCATGGGCGGCTTCCAATTGGTTCAGGGAAGTAACATTACCTCAAAGCCAAGTTTATTGATTAGCTCGGGGTCGGGTCACCGAGTGGGTTATCATTGGCTCGGGAATAGAGTATTTCCCCTATGGCCGGATTCCTATTGGTCCGGGGAGGTAAAAGTCCCTCGGAGCCTAGTGTTCTACCACATCGAGGTCGGGTTATATCCCACTCAGCAGATTATCATCGGCATGGTGTCGGAGCATCTCCCCCATGGCCGGCTCTCTATTGGTCCGGGGAGGTAACATTCCCTCAGAGCCAAGTATACTGCTACGTCGGGGTCAGGTTATGTCCCACCTATAGGATTATTATTGGCATGGGTTCGGAGCATCTCCCCCATGGCCTACATGCCATTGGTCCGGGGAGGTAACATTCCCTCGGACCCAAGTGTTCTACTACCTTGGGGTCGGGTTACGTCCCACCAAGAGGCTCATCAACGGTATGGGGTCGTAGCGTCTCCCCCATGGCCGGCTCCCAATTAGTTCGGGGAGGTAACATTCCCTCAAAGCCAAGTTTATCGATTACCTCGGGGTCGGGTCTCTGAGTGGATTATCATTGGCTCGGGAACGGAGTATTTCCCAATGGCTGGATTCCTATTGGTCCGGGGAGGTAACATTCCCTTGGAGCCAAGTGTTCTACTACCTCGGGGTCAAATACGTCCCACTGAGAGGCTCATCACTGGCATTGGGTCGTAGCATATCCCCCATGGCCGGCTCCAAATTGGTTCGGGGAGGTAACATTCCTTCGGAGCCAAGTTTATTGATTAGCTCGGGGTAGGGTCACCGAGTGGATTATCATTGGCTCCGAAACATAGTATTTCCCCTATGGCCGAATTCCTATTGGTCCGGGGAGGTAACATTCCCTCGGAGCCAATATTTCTACTACTTCAGGGTCGGGTTACGTCCCACTTAGCGGATTATCATCGGCATGGGGTCAGAGCATCTCCCCCATGGCCGGCTCTCCATTTGTCCAGGGAGGTAAAATTCTATCGGAGCCAAGTAATCTACTACCTCGGGGTCGGGTACGTCCCACCGAGAGGCTCATCATCAGCATGAGGTCGGATCATTTCCCCCATGGCCGGATTCCTATTAGTCCGGGAAGGTAACATTCCCTCGGAGCCAATAGTTCTACTACCTCGTGGCCGGGTTACGTCCCACCGAGCAGATTATCATCGGCATGGGGTCAGAGCATCACCCCCATGGCCGGCTCTCCATTGGTCCTGTGAGGTAACATTCTCTTGGAGCCAAGTGTTCTACTACCTCGGGGTCGGGTTACGTCCCACCGAGAGGCTCATCACCGGCATGGGGTCGTAGCATCTCCCCCAAAGCCGGCTCCCAATTGGTTCGGGGAGGTAACATTCCCTCGGAGCCAAGTTTATTGATTAGCTCAGGGTCGGGTCACCGAGTGGATTATCATTGGCTTCGGAACGAAGTATTTCCCCCATGGTCGGATTCTTATTGGTCCGTGGAGGTAATATTCCCTCGGAGCCAAGTGTTCTACTACCTCGGGGTCGGGTTACGTCACACCGAGAGGCTCATCATCGGCATGGGGTCGGATAATTTCCCCCATGGCCGGATTCCTATTGGTCCGGGGAGGTAACATTCCTTCGGAGCCAAGTGTTCTACTAACTCGGGGACGGGTTACGTCCCACCGAGCGGATTATCATCGGCATGGGGTCGGAGAATCTCCCCATGGCCGGCTCTCCATTAGTCATAGGAGTTAACATTCCCTCGGAGCCAAATATACTGCTACCTCGGGGTCGGGTTACTTCCCACCGAGATGATTATCATCGGCATGGGGTCGGAGCATCTCACCTATTGCCGGCTCTTCATTGGTCCGGGGAGGTAACATTCCCTCAGAGCCAAGTGTTCTACTACCCCGGGGTCGGGTTGCGTCCCAGAAAAATGCTCATCACTGGTATGGGGTCGTAGCATCTCCCCCATGGCCGGCTCCCAATTGGTTCAGGGAGGTAACATTCCCTCAAAGCCAAGTTTATTGATTAGCTCGGGGTCGGGTCACCGAGTGGATTATCATTGGCTCGGGAACAGAGTATTTCCCCTATGGTCGGATTCCTATTGGTCTTGGGAGGTAACATTCCCTCGGAGCCTAGTGTTCTACCACCTCGGGGTCAGGATACGTCCCACTGAGTGGATTATCATCGGCATGTGTCGGAGCATCTCCCTCATGGCCAGCTCTCCATTGGTCCGGGGAGGTGGTAACATTCCCTCGGAGCCAGGTATACTGCTACCTCAGGGTCAGATTATGTCACACCGAGTGGATTATCATCGGCATGGGGTCGGAGCATCTCCCCCATAGCCGGCTTGCCATTGGTCCGGGGAGGTAATATTCACTCGGAGCCAAGTGTTCTACTACCTCGATGTCAGGTTACATCCCACCGAGAGGCTCATCACCAGCATGGGGTCGTAGCATCTCCCCCAAGGCCGGCTCCCAATTGGTTCGGGGAGCTAACATTCCCTCAAAGCCAAATTTATTGATTACCTAGTGGTCGGGCCACCAAGTGGATTATCATTGGCTCGGGAACAGAGTATTTCCCCCATGGCCGGATTCCTATTGGTCCGGGGAGGTAACATTCCCTCGGAGCCAAGAGTTCTACTACCTCGGGGTCGGGTACGTCCCACCGAGAGGCTCATCATCCACATGAGGTCGATCATTTCCCCCATGGCCGGATTCCTATTGGTCCGGGGATATAACATTCCCTCTGAGCCAAGTGTTCTACTACCTCGGGGTCAGGTTACGTCCCATTGAGCGGATTATCATCGGCATGGGGTCAGAGCATCTCCCCCATGGCCGGCTTTCCATTGGTCCGGGGAGGTAACATTCCCTCGGAGCCAAGTGTTCTACTACCTCGGGGTCGGGTTATGTCCCACTGGGAGGCTCATCACCGGCATGGGGTCGTAGAATCTCCCCCATGGCCGGCTCCCATTTGGTTCGAGGAGGTAACATTCCCTCAAAGCCAAGTTTATTGATTAGCTCGGGGTCGGCTCACCGAGTAGATTATCATGGCTCATGAACTAAGTATTTACCTCATGGCCGGATTCCTATTGGTCCGGGGAGGTAACATTCCCTCGGAGCCAAGTGTTCTACTACCTTGGGGTCGGGTACGTCCCACCGATAGGCTCATCATCAGCGTGAGGTCGTATCATTTCCCCCATGGCCGAATTCATATTGGTCTGGTGTGGGAACAGAATCTGGGCGACGCATGCTGTCCCGGGCTCGCGGCCCGGTCGGGAGTACAGAGTAGCCACGGGGGACTAAACCGGAGAATAATGGAGTCGCCACCCGGTGTGAACCGGGAAAATGAGATTTAAGGCCGCACTCACCCCTCGCAAGGGAAGACCTCAAACCGTTGGGTTCGGAATGGTCCCTTACTTATGCCACTTGTAATGACAGGATTTATGTAATAATTTAATCAGGCTTAAATAGCACTTATTTCCAAGAGTATTATGCTTCTAAATTCACAGGTACAAAATAAAACTTATACATACATTTCACATATATCTCACATCTAAGAACACATGCCTGAAAATACCTCAAAGTAACAACGAACATACAACTTCATTCAGCATATCATATTCATGAAAAACACAAGCATACGTAATAACCGCACAAGCATACATGTGAGCATTTTTCCAAGTGATACGTGGAATTGTATCCCAAGTACAGACCGCATTACCGTCCATTCGGAATCGGCTACGGAATTTATGTCTGGGTTTCCATCTGATATATCACAAGAAATAATACTCCAAAGTCATCATGGCATAGGTATATGAATCGTAATGCGTTAAATCAAGACTAAGGCAAATGACGCAACTAATGGAATAAACATGATTTTCATTATTATATGCACAAAGATAAGAATGACTATGTGTGGTTCCATAAAAAGATCACCTAAGAAACAATTATACATGGCATGTGATGAATATGTCTCAGTTCAGTGTGTTCGCGTTCGTGTAGCGTTCGTAAACGCGTTCGAACGGTAAACAGAAGGTTCGCGTTCGTATGGCGTTTGATAACGCGTTCGAACGGAAATGAAACAGAATGCTCACGTTCGTATGGCGTTTGTTAACGCATTCGAACGGAAATGAAACAGAATGCTCACGTTCGTATGGCGTTCGTGAACGCGTTCGAACGGAAATGAGACCTGATGCATGATAAGGCAAAATGCATGCGCGTTCGAGTTGCGTTCGTAAACGCGTTCGAACGGGAACAGACCTGATGCATGAAATGGGACGCAATACATAAACAACAAAATAAAGGGGCGCGGCGAAGTACTGCCGTAAAGGTGGCCTTTTGGGGCTCTTGGTCTCTCAAAGAGAGGACCTTTAGACTAACTCACTAAGCCCATGCGCTCGATCGCATCATACATACAAAAATAGAGCCAATCATATCAAACTAAGTATGCCCGATTGAACGTATCTTGCATCCAACCGAACACACATCAACCGGCGCGGCAAAGCATCGTGGTAAAGGGTTTTAAACCCTCCCCAAGGGATCTTTCATTCCACTTACTAAGCCCATGCGCTTGATTGAACCATGCATAAAAAGATAAAGACAATAATATCAAACTAAGTATGCCCGATTGAACGTATCTTGCATCCAACCGAACACACATCAACCGGCGTGGCAAAGCATCGTGGTAAAGGGCTTTAACCCCTCCCCATAGGGGATCTTTCATTCCACTTACTAAGCTCATGCGCTCGATTGAGTCATGCATAAATAAACAACATACAGAATTCAAGTGACGAAAAATAAACAAAAGCAACACAAAACAAAAGAGGGTGCCGTTTACTCAAGCGGTACGTGGAGTTGTGTCCCGAGTACAGATCATATTACCATCCATTCGGAATCGGCTATGAAATTTATGTCCGGGTTTCCATCCGATATACCGCGAGAGTTGACACGTCTCTCATTTTATTCCACAGCCACAACATACTACATCTCATAATTCATGCATATTTATCTACTCAAGGGCCACAACATGCATTTCAACATGACAATCATGCAAGTAATATTTAATAAATAATACAAAAAAACGAGTGTGAAAGATACCCTCAGGTCTAACCTTTTTGCCAACTTTCAGGCTTGCGTTTCACGGACGTCGGAAGGGTACAGCTCCTCAACTTCTCCGGTTCACTGGTTTAGCGTCCTAGCTCACTGCTTTGCTGTTTTGCTTGCGGTTCGAACTCCGTTCTGCTCCTGTTCGGCCTTTGTTTTGCTGCTCACTCTTCAGGCCACCTGTTTTGATGTTTCGATGAACTGTTCCAAGTTTGTGTGGGTTCTTAGTGCAGTTGTGTGTGATTATTTTAAGGATTATGAATGCAGTCTCTTTATGTTACTATTTTTAAGATTTTTAGGCAATGTTTTAAGTGTATTTTGCTGCTGTTTTAGGGGTTAAATTACTGCTGTTTGGGCGTGATTTAGGGACTGGTTTGGGTCAGTTTTGGTGGGAAGGGGGGCTTCTGTTCGGGGGTACTTTAGTGGCTGTTTGGGACGTGTTTGGGCTGTCGTTGGGGGTATATTTTTCGGCGATATGTGGAGGCTTACGGGGTTGCTATTTTCGGTGGTGATTAGGAGTTGTTTTGGTGGTTGGAGGGGGTGTGAATGGCTATTGCATTTTCGGTAATATGAGAGTGTTTGAGGGCTTGTTGTTTTCGGTAATGTGAGAGTGGGGGTGAAGAGAGTTGTTTGTTATTATGTGTATGAGCTAGGGGTTGGAAATTATTTTCTTCTTTTTTGTTTGTGATGGGCGTGAACTAGGAGATTGGAGAGAATGGGTGGCTAGGTTAGGTCATGTTTATATAGAAGAGAGCTAGGGTTTGTCCTTGTCTCACAAGGAAGGGATTTTGGCATTAAAAGGAGGATTTGATTTGGTGTTGAGCAAGGAAAGTCAAAGATTGAGGGGGGACAAATCTTGGCTAGAATAGGAAGTCAATATCTTTAATTTGTTATGATTGATTTTAATTAGGCATGACATCTCTTTTAATTTAGTATGTGATTTGTTTAGTTAGGAAGTTAATATATTTGATTTATCTTCATTAGGTATGATTATATTTTGTGTTTTATTTAATTGGTAAATGGTTTAAATATTTTATTTAATATTTAATGTTTAATTTAATTAAATTGGGATGTGTTTTATGGGCTTTGGGGAGCTAATTGGGCTGGGGTGCGAGGTGGTAGCAGCAAAACCAGAAACACCGACGCCGTTCGAACGCCAATTCGAACGCCACACGAACGTCCGCAATCTGCCTGACGTTCGAACGAAGTAACGAACGCAGCACTAACGAAGACAGTGAGCTTGTGAAATGGACTTGATGACGTACTTATTTCGGATATCCCCTTCCGACCTCCGTTCCCGCAATATTCTTAGCTAAAATGGTAGTGCCTCCAACTGAGACTCATCATCGGGTTTCACATGCTAAAATGAAATGCCTACATCCGGGGAGGTAACATTCCCTCGGAGCCAAGAGTTCTACTACCTCGGGGTCGGGTTACGTCCCAACGAGCGGATTATCATCGGTATGGGGTCAGAGCATCTCCCTCATGGTCGGCTCTCCATTGGTCTTGGGAGGTAACATTCTCTTGGATCCAAGTGTTCTACTACCTCGGGGTCGGGTTATGTCCCACCGAGAGGCTCATCACCGCCATGGAGTCGTATCATCTTTCCCATGGTCGGCTCCCAATTGGTTCAGGGAGGTAACATTCCCTCGGAACCAGGTTTATTGATTAGCTCGGGGTCGGGTCACCGAGTGGATTATCATTGGCTCCGGAACAGAGTATTTCCCCCATGGCCGGATTCTTATTGGTCCGGGGAGGTAACATTCCCTCGGAGCCAAGTGTTCTACTACCTCGGGGTAGGGTTATGTCCCACCGAGAGGCTCATCATCGGCATGGGGTCTGATCATTCCCCCATGGCCGGATTCCTATTGGTCCGGGGAGGTAACATTCCCTCGGATCCAAGTGTTCTACTACCTCGGGGTCGGGTTACGTCCCACCGAGCGTATTTTCTTTGGCATGGGGTCGGAGCATCTCCCCATGACCGGCTCTCCATTGGTCTGGGGAGGTAACATTCCCTCGGAGCCAAGTATACTGCTACCTCGGGGTCGGGTTATGTCCCCCCGAGAGGATTATCATCGGCATGGGGTCGGAGCATCTCCCCCATGGTCGGCTTGCCATTGGTCCGGGGAGGTAACATTCCCTCGGAGCTAAGTGTTCTACTACCTCCGGATGGGGTTACGTCCCACCGAGAGGCTCATCACCGGCATGGGGTCGGAGCATCTCCTCCATGGCCGGCTCCCAATTAGTTCAGGGAGGTAACATTCCCTCGGAGCCAAGTTTATTGATTAGCTCGGAGTTGGGTCACATCCCACCGAGTGGATTATCATTGGCTCAGGAACGGAGTATTCCCCTCATGGCTGAATCCAAATTGATCGGGATCAAAACTTCTTCTCACATTCAAATTCGGAAGAGCAAGTTAGTAAGATAAAAGCGGAAGCTATGCTAAGTATGGAAGACATGAAATGAAACATTCAGAGATAGATACGAGAAAGTAAAGTGTAAATGTTATTACAAAATATAAGTGTATTGTTTGTTACACAGGGCCCCCTTAGGGTCACCCTCATTCATCAGCCCGCACATGGGCAACCGGTTCTTCTTGATCGGGTCCGGGTGGCAAGATCTCTTATACAGGCTCTGGAGGAGCAATCTCTGCTTCAATTTGGGAGGTAGGAGGGGCTATGACTTCTTCTGTTGCAGGCACTTCGGGGGCGGGGGCAGGAGCCTCAAGCTGTAACTCATCGGGAACTAGGGACATGGTCACGGTAGATATGGGTTCGGGATCCTGAATCTGTTCTGGTGGAGAGGCGAGCAGTGCAAGAGCTTCGTCCTCCGAGAGCTCCCATTTGCAGAATTGGATGGCAACGTGGACAGGTCTCATGTCCACCTCGGGCATCAGCATTGGAATAATTTTTGCACAGTCACTGACCCATTCTAGCTTGGCATTCTCCAGCTCGTCTTCTAGTTGGGCCTCTCTGTTTCTCAGGTCTTCCCGAGCCTGATCCCTCTCTTTGATCGCCGCTTTGAGCTTAGAATCCGAGCTTGCTGCCCCCCACCTCAGAAGTTTGGTTTCCTCCTCGGTAGCCTCCATTTTCTTCTTAGCAATGGCGGAGGCATTGCGGAGGGAATCAATGAACGCGGTGGCCTCGGCCGCGGCCTATCTAAGCGTTTGGTTTTCCCTCTCTTTTCTGGCCAGCTCGGCCACGGCCTACCTCAAATCTTGTTCCTTCCTGGCCAGCTCGGCCTCCCGCTCCATAATCTGAGATTGGAGCCTCTGCACCTGGCCCCCCTCGGACAGAAGGCTCATCAGTAAGTCCTTGTTTCGAGCCATCACATAACCCATCTGTAAGAGAGAAAGAAAAGATTAGAATTCATCAAGTAAAAGCATGGAACATAAATTGGGAAGAATGTTTACCTAGATGATTCGGGCAGAGAATTTGGAAATCACTTCCTCGGGGGAGATGTCCTTAAATTTTGGGATCTGCTCATGGGGCACTGTCTCAGCCAGTAAGTTGATCGCAGGCACCAGATGAGACGTCGTATCCCGAACCTTCCCACTAAGGTCATCCACCCCCAGCACTACCCCTCATTTCCTGGTCTTGAGAGGAGCCTTAGTAGTTCGTCTCTCCCTCCGAGCAGCATATTTCCTGGTAAGAGGCTGCATTTCTTCTTCCTCCTCTTGGAGCTTGACTACTTCTTCTCCGAGCATACGGCGGCGTTTACTCGCAGGCTTGGGTGAGGCAGGAGATGGTTGGACCTTTGGACTTGGTGACGCCTCTGTGAGAGTAGTTTGAGGAAGTGCCGCTGGACGAGCAATCAATTTGGCTTTTCCCTTAGCCTCCGCAAGAATCAGAGTGGTCAACCACCACCGAGAACTTCTAGATTCACCCTGACCGATCCTCTTGGTCAGGCCTTAGATCCGCCCTAAGTACTTAGCCAGTTTTGTCATTCCTGCGGAATACAATGCAGAGATCATGGTCAGTTTCTAAATACGGGTAACCTCATTCATGTTTGAGCTGAGCACAAGGGATTTGTCAGAAAGTTAGAGGGCAGCTACCTAATCGACCTAGAGCCTAAGGGGGTGCATTTCGGATAAGGCCTGATTCTACAAAGGCCGCATCATTGACAATTTTCCTCCAATGGCCAGTAAAATTACGGGCCCTTTTTATCATGGTCCGGACCTCATGGCTGACTTTGGGAGGATCTATCCATTAGGCTGAAAAGGTTTGGGGAGTTAGTATTTTTTCATGAATTAAGAAAAGAAACTAAAGGCTCAGGTCCTCACCTCCTGCTGAGAAAACATCTGGGACGTCTATCTCTTCAGAACTTGTTGACCGAGATCGGCCCCAGTCACTCGTGGCCCAGAACCAGGGGTCTTTGAAGTTTTTGTTAGTCTAGGGGAGCTCGGTAATGAGGGCGGGGACGTCGGCTTAAGAGGAGATGTAGTACCAACCGTGGTGGGATTCCGGGTTGGCCTTCAACTTATATAGTCTTTGCAGCTCCACAAAGGTCGGCTCTCCAAGGCCCGCTCGGTGCCATATTACATGAAGACTGGCCTATATCCGTCAGCTATTCAGATTCAGTTGGCATGGGGCAACTTCCATCATACTGAGCATCCTCGCAAAATATGACTGGATGGGCAGCCTTAGACCGCACTCGAAGAAGGAAGGAAGAAGGGCCACAGAGCCAGACTCAGGCAGACTTGCGTGTTCGGCAAGGCCCGGGACCTCAAGTGCTATGTCTATGGGAATCTCATACTGGTGGCGGAGAATGCTCAGAGCGTCTTCCGTGATGATTAAAGGACGATCCATGTCCAAGGATGACCCGTCTAATTCTCTCGGTTCAGGATCTTTCCGGGGAATTCGATGGTGGTAAGTATCATTTTCCTCTTGGGAAGGGGTTGGAGTAGTATCTAATTCTTCCAAGCTGGCCGAGCTTGAGGAAACCTCTTCAGTACGAGGAGGTTGGGGGTTTGTGGGCCGAGCTGAGGATGATTCGACGTCAGACATTCCTAGCAATGGCAGGGTCCGAGAAGGACAGTTAGAAATCAGTTTAGGGGCACCACAGACTCAAAGGCTATTCTAACTTCCGGGGACCTAGGCCTAAAATTCTAAACTTCCTAGTAATGGCCACAAACAGTAAGTGTCTTCCTCAAACATCAAACCAACACACAGGACAAACATCAAACACATAAAACCTGAAAATCAAACACCCTAACCCACAACCCATCATTCAACCAAGAATCACATGTATCCTACATCACCCAACCAACCTGAAACACACATTTGTAGCACAGAACAGGGCCATGAACAAGATAGAAAAATAAAGAGCAAGCAGGGATGAATAGACGAACATACAAGCAGCAAATAGTCGCGGGAAATTTCAGTAATTGAAAAGAAAGAGGTCGAGCAGAAAGCTTACTTGATTCAAGAGGATGTATCGACGGTTGGTCTGGTCGGTCTTGGAGTTTGATGATCTCATGCAAAGGAGGAATGCGTCTCTTGCGCTTCGGAAGTGCTGGTTTTTGTAAAAGAAAGAAATGAGTGTTGCTTCCTGCTTTTATAGACAGCTCGGGGTATTTCTAGCCGCTGGATCAGAGAGAAGACTCGGATGTGCACCGCGTGTCGCTTCCAAGCTCCATCTGCTCAGATTATGATGAACGGCTGAGATTGGAAACCTTTCGGCTACCCTTGGAACGGTTGATTGTTTTGATTTTTGGCGGGAGGATCACAGATGCTTGACAAGTGTCGCATTCAGACTAAACCCTAGAAGTGATTTGATGGGCATTTAAGAGGTCGTGATGGTTTACGGTTTCCAAAGGACGGCTACCAAAAGGATAAATTGGGTATTTGCTTCAAGACAGAGGATCATTTGGACGGATATCAGAACTCTTGGTGACCGAGCACATGAAGATGACAGGAACGACCTGATTGGAAACCAAGGCAGTTTTCTCTATGGCCTGTGGAGCCGGCCACTAACTGCCTGATCAGCACACACATGACTTTGTAGTTCGCGGTACCAACTCGTACACTCAATGAAACCGAGAACTAGGGGACATATGTTGATGATGATTTTTGTCACTAAGTATTTGAACAGTATAGCAAGAGCAAAGATGGGACTTCACCTTTTGGGAGGACAAGTGTTCTGAAGGTATAAGTCACTCTTCGACCAGGAATAGAGGTCGGATCCGGCTCCCCGAATCTGACCGACCAGAGGACACAGCATGGTGCAGGCTTCAGAGACCGACAACATCAGAGCCGAGACCGACCACTTTAGCCCGGTAGCTCGGCTCGGTAATATCTTTCTTTTGAGTCGTGAGAATGAGCTCGGACATTTCAGGTCAGGTCGAAAGTAGTTGGCATAGTACGGCTCGTTGTATGATTGTCCTCATGACACCCGACGTGTGATCGGGACTATTTGGACTTTTCCCTATGACACGTACCACCGTATGAGAGATATTTACATGCTGGCATCATAATGGTGAAGTGTGGCTGTGTATAAAACAGAGTGATGTGACTGGGAGTCATATGACAGGCTCACTTTCGGCGAGGCAGTTGGGGCAGATAGCCTGTCAATCAGTCGGAGATTCACGTGGCTGACGTCATGAAAACATGATAACAATGTTGTATTTCTCTTAGTATATAAAGGGAGAGTAGTCTCATTTGTATAGGTTGGCAATAATCTCAAAAAAAAAAACATTACTTGTAAAAACAAAACAAAAGCAAAATGCTCAGTAACATTAGACCACCTTTGAAAGAAGTCGGCCGAGCTAGTTTTTGTAATAAAAGTAATATTCTACTTTGTGCCCGTGGACGTAGGTTGGATTCATTCCGCCAAAACACGTAAAACCTTCTTGTCGATCTTGTGTTGATCTGTCTTTTGCTAAATTTGTTTTTGATCCCCTATAACCAAACAAATTCACGGTTGAAGGAGGATTATTCCGGGAGCGTTATCCCGAAACTGTCCCTAGAACAAAAATCACCCATCAACAAAATTTATTATCGACTTTTGATTAAACCGATAGGATAGAGATTAATGTTTTAATGGAAGCATCGTGGTGCAATCTTGCTTTGAAAGAAACTGCAAGGCACAAGCACATGATTTGACATGAATTTCTTAATGTCATTTCAGAAAGTCACAAGAGTAATAAAACCACAACCACTGCCAAACAAAAGTACGACAGACTGATTAATTTATTTCTTTGAAATACACTGCAGAAGATATTTTATTCACAAATAATTCCATGTTGCATTGTTGCTCAGTCATTTTGAATTCTGAATTTCAATTTTTACATAATATGTTATTGGTTGGTTGAAAAGCTTTAATCTTTCATAATTTGGCAACTGAAACAAAAATAAGTAAAATAAAAATAGCAAACTTCATTACTTAGTAATGGAATGGAAATTTACACCTTAAGAATCAACCATTACATCCAATGACATATTAATATACTCAGCCTAAGTTGCCGATTACAATTCATTTGCAAGCCAAAAAGTGCTTCTGCACAATCCAGGAAGCACAAAAAAAAAAAAAAGCTATTTCAAACACTAATGGCGGGTGGTAAAAATCCACCTCAGCCACATCGACATCAGGAACAAAAAGAAAAAAGAGATCCCAAATTATATTAAGAGGATCCCATGATAAGACACCCCACACTACACTGATAAAATCAACTCAAAATTAGAAAAAGCCATTTAATTAAAAAAAAAGCCCTTTTTCATTTTGACACAGGAAGCCGGAAACTGGCCTCTCTAGTGTGCTAAAATTTCATACTAAAATTACTATTTGGTATATTAATATATGTCTAATAAAACCTTTTAAACTTCCGGTCTAGCGGAATTGAGCACCAGTGTAAGTTTGGCCAAAGGACCAGCCAGCAGGGGCAACATTGTAGGACACAACAGTACGGCCATCGCTTGTGGTGACCTTAAATGAGAGGCTTTGTCCGTTGAGATAGTTGTTGCTTTGCCAGTTTTGGCCCCAGTTTCTTGACATAGGCTGCCAGCCAGTTCTGGACCCTTTGATTGAAACAGCATGAACATCACCAGCACGACCAACGTTGGTGATCAAAACTAGGTTGAAGTATGAATGGCCATTGATTGTGAACCTGATGCCTCCCTTTCTTCTACAGGAAACCCTACAAACAAAAATTATATTTAATTATGTCACTTTCCTGTTACCATTATGAGATAATAACAAATGGAGAGGGCATTTTAATTTATAAATTAAACCCTCAGGCTTCGCCCCTGTGGAGAGGGCATTTTAATTAGCATTAAGTGACAAATTTTTAGCTAAAAAAAAAAAAAAGAAAAAAAAAAAAGAGAGGAAACCTTCTGTAGGAGATAGGGACAATTCCAGCTCTGTATTGAGCAATGTGTTGGAAGACAGGCTGAGAGAGATCGAAATGTTGCTGAGGAGGATTGCACCAACCGCCAGCATTGTTAGGGAGGGCATTGTTTGGTGGGCAGAAATTGGTGGCTGTGACCACAATGGAGCCAGGCAAGCACCATTTGGGGTCATTAACACACCTAATTTCATAGCAAGACCCACAGCTCAAACCATTGTTGAATAAAGCTGTGCTCAAAGCTGCAGTGTTTGTTCCATAACCCTGGCTATACAGGTTACCATAGCCACAAGCCCCACCTATACAAATTTTAAAATATTTAATTAGCCTAAATTACCAAACTTATCCACACACACACAGAGACATAAAAAAAAAAAATTTTAGACTTACCCATAGTCCCTGAAGCATCACCACCTCCGTAGAAAGTGGCACGAGCATTAATCCACCCACCACCTCCATAAGCATGAACAGAGGACACTAATGCAAGGAAACCCACCAAGAAAATTGCAGCAAAAGCCATTTTCCTGCACAATAAAAATCAATCCTTTAAGATTTATTTGAAACCCAGATTCAAAAATTGTACATTTTGTGAACATAAATGAAATGAAACAAGAAGGCAAGTTTTTTTTTTTTTTAATTACATGAAGAAATTGGAAGCTCGGAAAGCAGAACCACAGAGAGATAGAGAGAGGAAATGTGAGGCAGTTGAGTGAAGGAAATGTGGGGAGCTGAGGGTTGGATTTATAGAAATTTTTGGAAAGGGGGTTAAGGCTCAGGGCTGTTAAAGAGGTAGCCACCGTCACAAAAATGGAGCACGATTCAAAGCTAATTTATTTTAAATACTAAATCAACTATTACAATTTAGTTTTGAGTTAAATTTATCCTTTAACGATTGAGTTAATACTCAAATTAATACAACTCCGCTCCAGTTTTAAGTTTTAACTCCAAAACTTAACTAACACTTCAAAGCTAATGTTGGGAGTTGGGACCATAAAACTGCTGAGCTGAGACATTAAATAATGTAGTTTTTTTTTTTTTTTTTTTTAAATAGTTAAAACAACTCACATGCGGGCTTGTAAAAGCAGTTTCTGGTCTGAACCCGTGTGGTTTTTTGTAAGCTTTCTTGGTAGGCATTTGCCCTAAATCCAAGTGGGTCATGCCATTGATGGTTAATAAAACATGCAATGACCACATGCAACTGGCAAGCACTGACCATTTGCCTCAAATACCATTTTCTTTTTCTTTTATATATATATATATATATATATATAATTTTTTTTTTTTTTTATTTATTTATTTTAAATTATCAATCAAATTTTGTACAAGCTAAGCTACTGTTATCTATCTTTTTCTGAAAACCAATTAAATGATCCCTTTGCATGTGTAGCACATATTCCCTTTTCATATTTTATTTTTCTCACTTCAATTAACTTTAAAGTATTTTTTCCACATTAGCTATTCTGATTAGGTAGCCGTTTAATAGGACTAGCAATGGGGTGGTTGAATTTAATATCAAATCTTTTCTTGAAAAAGAATTTTATGATACATTTTAACCCAATTTTCTTCTTCTTCTTCTTTAATGGAAACTTAATTTAATTTCCTTCTCCTTCATTAAATATAATTCATTGACTTTCCTATATATCAAAATAGAAACAAAGAAAACAGAGTGATTAGTACAATGCACGAGAGGGGTTAGAGTATTTTCTGACAAGATGGCCGCATTAACAAATATGATTGGTAGAAAATCTCATTTTTTTTTTATCGAAATTCGGAACTTGTATCATGCGGTGTAAGATTCGAAATGAAAATTCAGTAGTAGTTGGGGATAATTTTATCCAGATTAAAAAATGGGAGAAAATTTGAGATGATTTTTTATCATATGTCCATGATAAGCCCAAACTCATTTCTTAAGAAGTCCTGAATATTTACATATATCATTTAGTACGAAATTCGAGATAAATATTTTTATTCTAATTGAAAAATCGTATAAAAATTTTGGACGAATTTTCGTTTCAATTGCATGATCAGCATGACACACCCTAATAACAATATAATTGAATGATTACAATCTCCAACACCTGTAGTTTATCGTAGTAGTATGATTATGTGATTGTCACCAAGCTGGAATGTATGATGTATCTCAAGAGTCTGGCATATAATTATAAAAATTATTATGGGGTGTATTCAATTGAGATTTTAAAAGACTTTTTTGGGTTAAATAAGTCTTGTGGTATTTAATTAAGATTTTTAGATAATCTAAAAATTCTTATGGTATTCCATCAAGACTATTATGATTTTTTAAAGAGTGTATCTAAATCTAGTGATATTCAATCATGACTTTAAACAAGTAATAGAAAGTCTTATGGTATTGAAAAATATAATTATTTTGAAGGATTTTTTTATATGTGTGATTGTGTGGGACTTTTTAGTGAGAATTATAAATATCAAACTCTATAAAAAAAATCATAGCCTAACCCATGAGACTTTTTACATAAGATTTTTTTAACTATTAGAAAACAGAAGATGAACATACTGTTAGGGTCGGTGCTCGGAGTGCCAATCCGGATCGTATTTATGTCTGATTCATGAATACGAACAATTTCTTTTTCCATAATATTACTTATTTATGGTTTACTTCTTACTTTTATATACATATTCGATCTAATTACGATTAGATTGAAACTAAATAGGATTTAGTGATATGTATATATGAGATAAAGACCCGATAATATATAATGTAGTGCGCAGTTACAAAGTAGTTTGTAATTGACATTAGGAAATGTCACTACTAGAAGTATATTATCAAATAAAGTTCCTGGTCAAGATTTACTAACACGGGTCGATTAGTAAAATCCGCTGAGACCATTACACGTCGTATATCGAGACTTGGTCCGATGGTTTATCCCAATGAACCATGAGTCTGAGGAGACTCATATAGACGTGTAGGTGTTTATATTGGATGAACACTGAACGACTCACCGAAGATTTCCTAATAGATGGTACACCAACGTCAATATGAATCTTCTCGGGTCAAGTGAGCATAGTGGTCATTTGACTTGAGATACCACTGTGGATGTATGAGGTATCCTCCACACTTTGATGGCAGTCACGTCACCGATCTATTTAGATCAGACCTCCGCATGTTCGTTGGGTATGGATTGATCCTCAGGATATCCTGTGCGTATCAAGATAGAATCTGTCATTTCTGTATACAGAGCATATGTATTCAATATGGAATTAGCAATCTGTTAAATCCATGGGCCTGTGGTACACTGTAGAAGTAAGTTCTAAGTGTTATTAAGAGATTGCTACTAGAATCGTCGACGAGATTATATCTAAAGAGATTTGACGTTTTTATCTATATCTCTGGAATAATCCGAATACCTGTGATTGAGGGATTATACGTATGCGATGACCTCGACCTGTATGATTCAGCTAGTTTATCTGTGGTCGTCATAATTTACGGGTGGGTAGATTATGGACACGAAATTGGATTTCGTGACAGATGTGTCTGAATCTAGAGAGTCTCACTAATGAAACATACTCGTAGAGCACTAGGGAAACTATTATAAATAATATTGATTATTTATAAATCGTTTAACGGTTAAATGAAAAGATACATGCATATAGGTTATTCGGTCATTTCTAAGTTAATGTGTATTTGGATTAAATACTTGATTTTATTAAATACACATTAATTTTTGGTCAAATAAAGTATTTGACACATGTTCCAAATATGTGTATTATGAAATATTTAAAGTAAATATGATACATGTTTTTAGATATTTGTATTAAGTAATTATCTAATTATTTAATTGTTAAATAATTAGAATAATTAAATAAATTTATCTTTATCATCATTATGCTTTTAAATGGAAAAATATGATTGGTGCACATGTATTTTACTTTTTGGAAAATGTAGCAAAATTGACTTTGGCTTCTTTAATATTGATTAAAAATTGCCAAATTTTTATTCCAAAAATGCCCAATTTCGTTCCTAACCCTACATATATAAGGGTTTCATTTTTCATTTGCAAATTTGTTTCATTTTTCATTTGCAGCTTTGTGTGTTAAGCTTCCAAAAAAAATATATTACAAAAGAGAGTTGAGAGAAAAAGGTGAAGAAAAGAAGTAGATTTGAAGAAAACTTAAACTTTTGTAAGTTTTTTCAATTCTTTTTTAACTAGAAAAATATTTCTAGGGTTCCAAGCTTTAACATATGATGTTTGGTTGTTTATGTACTCTTTTAGTTTTTTAATATGATGGTTGGAAGCATGAATGAAAGATGTATGCAAGTATATAAACAAAGTTTGCTTATTAATGGTTAATAAGCACACTTTTGGTCATTAGATGATTTGGTTGTCATTCTAGAGTTGCTTAGCCACTCATAAATGACCTAAAATTATTCTTGAGTTATTTCATGGTGGTGAGACTTGTTTGGTGTGGTAATGATTGAATTAAAGTATTGAATTTGTTTAATTTGGTGTAACTTGTCAATTTATGGAAATTATAAAATTATGGTTCATAACCCTTTCCAAATTTGGGGCTTTTCATATATGTGTTGTAATTTGATGTATATATTATGTATATTAAATTTGGGATTGATTGGATTTGATCTTGACATATTTTGAACTAAAAATGACCAAATTGCAAATCCTGGAAAATTAAGGGACCTCTCGGCAATTTGGGAAAAATTGTTTTCTTGAATTTCAATTTGTATTTTCATGTATAAGACATGTATAAATAATTTTGGTAGTGATTTGGAATCACCTAATTATGTATTTGACAAATTAGGACTAAAATGATCAAAATGTAAAATTTAGGGGCAATTATGTAATTACTGATGTTGGGAAATCTCTAAGTCTCGAGGATCGAATCAAGCATAGAAACATACATGTGAATACACGAGGAAGTTGCGGAATACTTACATCGAGCGGTTGAGCAATGCGACGAACACGAAAAAGCTTTTCTGCCCTCCTTGATGGTCACGGCAGTTCACTGGTTTGGTGTCCTCCAAATTCGGCAATGGTCCTCCATGCAAGCTCCAAGCTTTGTGATGAAATTCCATGCTCATAAGTGGGTTTCCCTATCACCTTCGCAAGACCCTTTTGTGTGCTAGCACTCTTGATTTTTGCCACAAAAATCACTCTTTCCTTCTCCATGACTCACGGCAGTGAGCTGTGAAAAGAAGAAGAAATTTCAGCCCCTTGGGCGTGAATGGGAGACGAAGAAAGAGAAGAGAGAGTTGTGTGTGTTGGTTGATAGATTTTGTATGTAATACACAATTAAATTATTAAAATTCATTTACCAAACGTTGTATAAGCCTTTCCAAAAGTCAACAAGTTTTAGAGCCAAAATTTGGCAATTAATTGCTTCCAACAACTCACATCAACTATTCACATCACTCAATCAATCAAGTGACGAGTTGTCACATCACTCAAAGTGACTAATGATTTGACGCTTGATGTGACTAGCGATTTGACGCTTGATGTGACTTGCGTGCCGCACTCGAATTCGAAATGCGAATGCGCTCGCAACACTCCCCCCGGCTCGGATTCGTTAATTCCAAATTAACGAATTTTCCGTTGCGACGCAATTAAATGATTATGCCTAGCGAAATCACTATTCACGTCGCTAACGAATTAATTCTAAATTAACTCGTTCGCCCAAATTAAAATCTAATTTTAATTCCCCGTCAAAATCCAATTTCGTTTAATATATCAAATATATTAATTTATCGATTAATTCCAAATTAATCGTTTCTTTCTTTTATTAATATTTTATCCCAGATAAAATATCTCTGCAATTAATCCCAGATTAATTTTCTCTCTCATCTAATTAATCCCAGATTAATTAAGTGCGAGTCATACGTCATCGGTGAATCTTCAGGAAGCGACCCATGAGATCCCCGGATATGTTGGCAGTAAATCTGGTCGTCAGACTATCCGAACACGTAAGTACCTCGTACTACGTTTGTACCGATTTACAAGACAAGGTTGGCTTCTAGCAAAGCGCCATGCCTACCCAATTCTCCAGAAATATCCTTACAGGAATAAGCGATCTATAGCAGGTGTAGTATACGTAGTATTGCGTATCTCGATCCAGTATCGGATGTCACGTGCTAGGCCTGGGGCTGGAAATGTGTCTGCCCCGTACGAAGCACATATCGGATCTCTGGTAACTAGTCTCTATAATCGGATAAACAAGACCTAGTCATTTTATCCCAATATATGCAGCATATAAGAGAACCAGTCCCGTATCCTACGTGACCATCATCTCCACTATGACTGGAGTGATACTTCTGTCTTGACATCACACCCAACACACTACGAATTCTCAATATACCCAGCAGAGGTGTACACAGAACCTGTTAAAGCCCTGGACGACCTAAAACCAAAGTATATTGATTGTCGCAAGTATTAACGGTGCAAGTCTCAGGTTAAGACCAAATACACCTACCCTGATTTCGGACTTCCATAGACACATAGTCATACTACCAATGGAATTATGAGGGGTCTATCCAGAGCGAAGCTGTTTTCCGTACCATCGGTAAAACACAACCTCCTACTACACTTGCATGAGTATCCTATACCCAAATATATGAACTATGCCATTATGCCTCACAACAACGCGCACAAGTGTAATACTAGTCTTTTACGCATTATCGATGTGCAATCTCGATAATACTCTGACTAGTGATATTTAATGATTAATCCTTCGTGGATTGATATGTCTCATATCATCTCAATCCAGGAACTAATCATATGGACCTCCTATCATTTATACATCTTGGTGATCTAATCACAAATGATAAGAGAGCAATCTCCTATGTCACATAGTTAATTTGTACAGAAACACCATGATTTGTACAAATAGTGACGCTATGGGTCATAACTGTCCAACAATCTCCCACTTGGCCTATAGCAAGTCACTCGAGTGTCCTACACCCGAACTATGTACGGTTCGCTCAAATTACTGAGAAAAGACTTTCGTCAGCGGATTTGCATGATTATCATCTGATGCGATTTATTCGATCATCACATCACCACGATGTATGATCTGAACGAATCAGATGAATATCGAAGTATATATTTGGATCGTTGATGAGACCATTAATTCTTTAGCTTGCGTTGTAGCCTAGCTCAGCTGCTAACAGAACTATATCTAATCTAATTAGATTATAATCGACCCAAATGGCTTCTTTTGCTGCCTCAGCTGCAGCAATGTTCCGCATTTGTTGTTTATTCGGTAACAGTATCTTGCTTGGAAGATTTCTAGTTCACTGTTCCGTTATTCAAACTTTATAGTACCGTTGTACGACTTATAGTCGTTATTATCGGTTAGGAAACTTGCAGCAGTGATCCCAGTCACTTCAAGTTCTCCTTCTCCATAGTATAAGACAGCATCCTTAGTTCTCTAAGATACTAAAGGATGTTCTTCACATCAATCCAATGACTATCACTTGGATTGGCCCGATTGTGAATCCATGTGCTCAAGGCATATGAGACACCAAGTCGCGTACATTTATTTCAATGTACGAGTTCTCGGAGAGTATCAACAACTTTAAATCTATCCCAGTAGATCTTCATTCTTAGAATAAAGGTTGTTTCTCCAAAGAATTCTACGGAGAATTTTCATGAAAGCCATGCTTTCGCCGATTATTATTATGGGAATATCATTTCCAAGAAATGACATGTCATCATTATTATAGGACATTCATTGTCAGTGCGCTCCCACTAACCTCCTTATATACACAAGAATCATTTTCGTTTTGAATTAAATCATACACCATTATGATTACATCAAAACGATAATTCCAAGAACCTAATGCTTTCTTCAATCCATACATGGATCGAATAACCTGCAAACTTTTTTGCTAGTTTTGGAACGACAAAACCGTCAGGATGTTGAAAACATCCTCCAAAAGGTTTCTGTTAAGGAAAGCGGTTTTGGCATTCAGCTGACATATTTCATGAATGAAACATGCAGCATTAGCAAACATTATCCAAATGGATTTACCGTGGCAACAGGTAAAAGGTTTCGTCGTAATCAACACAATGTTGATAACGATACCTTTTCGCTGCAAGCCTAGCTTAGTACGTTGGCATGTTGCCTTCCATGTATGTCTTCCTTGAAGACTTATATAGTACCAATAGGCACAATGCCTTGCGGTACAACAACTAGTATCCAAACTTGGTTGTTATACATGGAATCCATTTTGGATATCATGGCACTTTGGCATAATAGGGAGTCGATACCTTGTATCACTTCCTCATACGTAGTCAGTTCGTATTCCTCAATAAGATTGACATCTTTATGAGGTGAGATCAGAAACCCATACCCCAGGTTATTTTCTGACTCTCTCCGACTTACGCGGTTCTTGTGTATTCGAAGATTACTGGTTTAGTTTCATCCTTGATGAACTATTTGTGTTCCATTAAGGACTTGGTGCCTGGAATAGTATTACTCTGATTTTCATCAAGTTTTACTTTCATCCCACATACCACTGCATATCGGTATTCCTATTAGGAAAACCGCATGGCGAGCAACAATTTCATTGTTCTCTAGTGAGTTGTATAAGTAATATACTTTGGTTTCCCTAGGACAACCACAACTTAGGCACTTATCCGATTTGGGTTCTAGTTTGGTATGATCCAAACATATGCCTAGCATTCCCAATCTTCAGGAATGAGAAAACCCAGTTTCTTTCCTGTTCATATCTAATATGAAATCTGTCAAACAGATTTTTATGGAACCTTATTCTAAATAAGTTTTGCACTGTTTATGCATATTCGTTGCAGGAAATGGTAGCTCAGAGCGACTCATGATTAACCTTATCATGTCTAACAAAATTCAGTTTATCCTGTTCGGACACACCTTCAAACTGACGTGTTCCGGGAGGAGTCCTCATTGAAAGAATACTATACTCTTTCAAGTATGAGAAACTTATTGCTTAAGTATTTTCATCATGGTCTTACCGTGATGGTTTTATACTTTAGCCGATCTGTTTGTCTATTTCGTGTCGAAACTTTAAAAGTTTCCGATTTGTGTTTCAAAAGAGACACATAACCATAACGCGATGCCACATCTGTAAAGGTCACAAAATATTCATATCCACCTCTAGCCTAGCTAGACATGGGTCCACTTGCTTCACTATGAACTAGGGTTAACAGATCAGTGGCACTTGCACTTTTACCAAGTAAAAGGCATTTTAGGCACTTTGCCCAATAAACTATATTCGTAGACATTATTTGAATAGAATCAAATCTGTCCTGGTACCCACTCTTCAAAAATGTGGATATACAAGTCTTGTTTAATTGTGTCCCACACAGCAATGCCAATTACAAGTTTCTTCTGATCAAATCAGTTTGAGCTATTTGTTTGTCATGTTATACGTTTGAGATTTATTTATATTCAAAATATAAATATTGTTATTCACATCTAATGTGTTTATCTCAATATCATCTTTATAAAATAAAATACTTTAGTGTTCTAGAATATAAAGGTATACCCGCAACGGGTTAAACCCTGATATAGAGATAATGTATCTAGTCAAACTAGTTACATTGTAACAGTTTCCTAATTTAAGTACACACCCTTAGGGTAGTCCCTAAACTTAGGTATCTACGGTTAAAACAGCGACTGTTGTCCCGTTTCCGATACGCAGATAAATCTCAATTGAAGTCAGTATCGTGCTCATAGCAGATTCTGCACACCAGTACATATTTATGTACCACTTTTAGTATCTAAAATCCAATTTTAACACTAGTAGTGAACATGTTTATGACAAACATATTTGAAGTCAGAGCCTTGCCCGTTATTTAATTCATTCATGTCTACTTTGTCCAAATGGCAGTCACGCTTCCGCGATCCCGTTTGTCACAATTTAGGCAGACATTTTGGGATATGTCTTTTATCTTCCCAGAAGATTATAATGATTTTGCCTTTGCCCTTTTCGGTACCCCAGAAGCCTTTGGCCAAGCCTTGGCCTTTCGGAATGTCGAAGTAAGGTGCGCCTTGCGCTTCTTGCCTTATTGCAAACTTTGGCTTTGTCTCCTTGAGTATAGCCATTAACTCTCCAAGAGTTTACTATTGCAATTTGTACTTCTAAGATCTAACATAGATCTATGAAGATCCTTCAATTTCATTATCATACTATAAGGATCCAATCCTTAGTTCTGATTAAGAAATTAAGGAATCTATTTGCGGCAAGTTTAATGGATTAAGCACTAAAGTTATCATTACATGAATCTTCCAAAGATCATGCTCTACTATTTGCTTAACTCCGGGCTTAGGCCTAATATGTTATTTTATCAAATAAAGTAACTTATTAGTTTCCAGGACCATCCTGAAATTTTATTCCCAATTTGAAAATTAAAGTCGTTTAAATACATTTTTCACCCAGGATTATGTTTTAAACACTAATCTTTCAATTTATCTTGATTCTAATAGTCCAACTATTTAATCAACGATTAATGTACTATATATTATAATGATTACTATAGTCCAACTATATAATCAACTATATTTAATTCATTAATTCAATTATATTGATTACTATAATCCAATTATAAAATCAACTATTAATTGAAATGGTTATTCAAATATATTGATTACTATAATCCAATTATATAATCAACTATAATAAATTAGTTTGAATTACAGTCCAACTGTTTATTAAAACAACATTAATTATTAGTCCAACTAATATATTAATTTATATGACGTAATATTTGAAATGAGCGCGTATGGCGAGTTACTAAATGAATATTGCAAATTTAATACTTGCCTCCCACTATTTTTCGGCGAGCCTCTAACCCTCTGTCGAGTACTCGGAAACCGTGTTTCCTAGTGGGCTAGGATCCCGTTAATATCACACATCTTGACTTTGGCCAACAAATTGTATGATAATTAACTAGGCAGATCTCTAAGATCAATTGGATCACATCCAATTCCTAGATCCAGTATGGGACATCCAAGTCCGAAACATATATCTTATATATGCCAATATATCCAATATATTGCCTAACCATTTTCCTCTGAATCAACTAAGCCTTGGCTTTGGCACAACAAACTTAGTGATCCCAGTCAAGCGTGACCCATTGACCATGGAAAGCTTCGTAATCAATGTCGATGGACAAGAAGTGGTCTTGACTTTGGCCAACAAACCACAAATTGGACAAGACACTGATATGGAACAAAGCTCTCGTGATTCAAACACATCATCGACGGACAAAGGTCTTGACTTTGGCCAACAAACCAATGCCAGTCTTGGATCTTGAGTAAGAATCACTCAATGGAAGGAAAAAACGCTTAATATTTTGTGAGGGTTTTTCGAGTGCAAATTGGCAACCAATTTATTATCTTTGTTAAGGTCTCATCATCATACACCCTTAAACATGCATTCTAAACACATAATAAGGCGCGTAAATAAATAAAAAATAATGATATGCGGATGGATACTCAACACATTGATCCTATATCAAATCTCTCACTTTCCTCTCTCAAGCTAGCACAAGTATTAACTTCTACCTGTTACACTACACTTCTAAAGAAACCTCATTTACATTGAGGGGAATAGGTGAGAAGAGAAATACAATGAGTAAGGAGGTAATAGGCTGGACACGCAGGTCCAATTTAATAAATTCTAAATTTATTACAACAATTTCCAAAATTACCCCACCCATCTAATATCTATCATATATACATTATTCATGCATCGCAACCATGTATTCACACAAGCATGTTATCAATCAATCTAATCCAATTAATTAATCTGATTATTAATGACCATCCAATTTCAAACAACGATTTGATTTTGCGCGAGTCAAACTCGTTTTGCGAATAAGTACTCAAAGTACGAATTCTTGAATTAATTAAACTACAACATTAAATCCAATTTAATATGTATTTAATACTAATTCGCTATTTAATTCCAAATTAAATATTACACTTTATTAATAAACCTTTACGACTTAAATTCCAAATTTAATCGTTACGGGTCTCAAAGCCCGATTAACATCCAATGTCAATTTAATTAAAGTCCAATGGGCTTTTAATTAATTTCTTAAGGCATGGACTTTTGGTCAACTTGGGTCAAACCCAATAACCAAAGCCCAATCAAGGAATAACCCCATAAGCCTAGAAATCAATTTAGGCACATTAGGCCCAATTAAATTAATTAAGGTCCATTAGTCGCATTTTGACTTTTGGAAACGGGTTTGGGCCCAATTGGATCCAACCAATTTAGCCTAAACCTAACTTGGTACAACCAAGCCCATTAAAGCCCAATAACAACTTTTCAAGCCCAAATCCAATTTAAGCCCATTTAATCAAACATAAAAATTCCAAATTTCATATTTAATTAAACTAAAGTGTATTACCATAATTAATCACCCAAATCAATATTTCAAAATACCAATTAGCCTAATTAATTATGCTCATTAACAACAAAACATGTCCAACACGTTTTATCAAAAATCAAACCCAATTACATGCTATATATGTCTCGGCAATTAGGGGTTTTCAAAATCGATTCGGTTTCAATCAAATTAAATCCACAATCAACATTTCCCGAATGATTCCAACTCATCCAATGAATCAAAAATCAAAAATCCAAGACATTTAGGGCACTTCATATTCTCGGCCAAGCCTAAGATTTGGGCAAAAATTGTTCCAAACAACTTTTCATGAAATTGATCCAATCAAACTTCAATTAAACATAATTTAAGCATACTTAAACAAACAATTCAACCAAATCATGCTCAAAATCAATTTACCCAATTTTAACCCTAAATCAAGTTTCATGCTTTTACTCGCTCTGATACCATTGTTGGGAAATCTCTAAGTCCCGAGGATCGAATCAAGCATAGAAACATACATGTGAATACACGAGGAAGTTGCAGAATACTTACATCGAGCGGTTGAGCGATGCGACGAACACGAAAAAGCTTTTCTGCCCTCCTTGGTGGTCACGGCAGTTCACTGGTTTGGTGTCCTCCAAATTCGGCAATGGTCCTCCATGAAAGCTCCAAGCTTTTGATGAAATTCCATGCTCATAAGTGGGTTTCCCTATCACCTTCGCAAGACCCTTTTGTGTGCTAGCACTCTTGATTTTTTCCACAAAAATCACTCTTTCCTTCTCCATGACTCACGACAGTGAGCTGTGAAAAGAAGAAGAAATTTCAGCCCATTGGGCATGAATGAGAGAGGAAGAAAGAGAAGAGAGAGTTGTGTGTGTTGGTTGATAGATTGTGTATCTAAACACAATTAAATTTTTAAAATTCATTTACCAAAAGTTGTATAAGCCTTTCCAAAGTCAACAAGATTTGGAGCCAAAATTTGGCAATTAATGCTTCCAAAAACCACATCAACTATTCACATCACAAATCAATCAAGTGACAAGTTGTCACTTCACTCAAAGTGACTAATGATTTGACGCTTGATGTGACTAGCGATTTGACGCTTGATGTGACTTGCGTGCCGCACTCGAATTCGAAATGCGAATGCGCTCGCAAACACTCCCGAGCTCGGGTTCGCTAATTCCAAATTAACGAATTTTCCGTTGCGACGTAATTAAATGATTATGCCTAGCGAAATCACTATTCACGTCGCTAACGAATTAATTCTAAATTAACTCGTTCGCCCGAATTAAAATCTAATTTTAATTCCGCTTCGAAATCCAATTTCGTTTAATATATCGAATATATTAATTTATCGATTAATTCAAAATTAATCGTTATCTCTCTTTTATTAATATTTTATCCCAGATAAAATATCTCGGCAATTAATCTCAGATTAATTTTCTCTCTCATCTAATTAATCCCAGATTAATTAAGTGCGAGTCATACGTCATCGGTGAATCTTCGGAAAGCGACCCATGGGATCCCCGGATATGTTGGCAGTAAATCCGGTCCTCGGACTATCCGAACACGTAAGTACCTCGTACTACGTTTGTACTGATTTACAAGACAATGTTGGCTTCTAGCAAAGCGCCATGCCTACCCAATTCTCCAGAAATATCCTTACAGGAATAAACGATCTATATCAGGCGTAGTATACATAGTATTGCGTATCTCGATCTAGTATCGGATGTCACGTGCTAGGCCTGGGGCTGGAAATGTGTCTGCCCCGTACGAAGCACATATCGGATCTCTGGTAATTAGTCTCTATAATCGGATAAACATGAACTAGTCATTTTATCCCGATAGCTGCAGCATATAAGAGAACCAGTCCCGTATCCTACGTGACCATCATCTCCACTATGACTGGAGTGATACTTCCGTCTTGACATCACACCCAACACACTATGATTCTCAATATACCCAGCAGAGGCGTACACAGAACCTGTTAAAGCCATGTACTACCTAAAACCAAAGTATATTGATTGTCGCAAGTATTAGCGGTGCAAGTCTCAAGTTAAGACCAAATACACCTACCCTGATTTCGGACTTCCATAGACACATAGTCATACTACCAATGGAATTCTGAGGAGTCTATCCAGAGCGAAGCTGTTTTTCGTACCATCGGTAAAACACAACCTCCTACTACACTTGCATGAGTATCTTATACCCAAATATATGAGAACTATGTCGTTATGCCCTCACAACGCGCACAAATGTAATACTAGTTTTTTACCCATTATCGATGTCCAATCTCGATAATACTCTGACTATGGATATTTAATGATTAATCCTTCGTGGATTGATACTGTCTATCATATGGACCTCATATCATTTATACATCTTGGTGATCTAATCACAAATGATAAGAGAGCAATCTTCTATGTCACATAGTTAATTTGTACAACAACACCATAATCTGTACAAATAGTGACGCTATGGGTCATAACTGTCCAACAACTGAAAAATCTGGAAAATTTTTCAGATTTCTGTTTTAATGTATATTTGATGTAAAAAACTTTTTGGTTGTGATTGGAAATCACCTAAGCTTGTTTTGAACAACTTATGACTAAAATGATTAAAATGTAAAGTTTTGGGATTGTTTGGTAATTTACTGAAATTATGATTTATGGGTTAAAATTTTTTGTTTTTGAGTATTGAGTGATTAAAATAAATAAGTTTATTTTAATTACCCAAGAAAAATTAAAGAAATGAGAAAAAATTGATTTTCCCGCATTCCGCTGCGTAACCTGGGTATTTCGCCAAAAACCCCAACACATACAGTTAGCTCTTCGTGAACAAGTTACTGGCTTATTAGTAATTTCTTCTTTTTTTCTTTCAAACAAAATAATATGACTTTCTTTTAAAAGCAACTGGTAATGTCCTTCCTCCAACCATTTTTCTTAATCAATTTCATTTTCGAAGAGGAAAATTCTATCACATTTAAAGATAATTTCCTAGATTTTTTTTGAGGCCAGCAGAACTTCTTCAATCGGATAGATGATAATGTACAAATGGAATTTAACACAACAATGATTTTTTTCCTCGTTTTCTCGCTAATTTTTTACTTGTATTTTTTTTTTAAAAAAAAACCCAAATATAAGGAAAAAATATTTATCAATTATTAAGATCATTGATGCCGATGTCTTATCTTTTATTCCTAGGTCAGAGACATGACATTTTGTCACAGAAACTCAGAAAATAATCTGAGATAATTAAGCGTTTTTATCAGTAAATTTATCTACACTGTTAGTAAAATATTGATAGATTGCTTAAGTCTAGGAAATATTACTGCCAACATAGCTTGTAAAGAAATATAGTTGAAATGGTTGAGGCATCCCTACTTAACCATGATATAAATTATAGCATTGTTAATTCAGTGGAGGGGTGACCTGGACGAGAATGGCTTAAAAAAGAACGTCTCATTGAACTAGATAGACATTACTCATAATCAGATTAAAAGTTGGTTAGTTAGCATCATAAAAGTAAAAAAAAAAAAATTTATATGTGGTCCTTTCAAATCTTTTAAATTCTTATGATATAAATCTTTAAAAATCCAATAAGTAAAAAATCCTAATTAAAAAAAACTGTAACAAAATCTTATAAGTCATTACATTCTTAAATAATCTTTTAAAATCTCAATTGAATACACACAAATCATGATTAATATCTAATCAAAGATAAGATGTACGTGGATGGATGGCAACAAACCTGGATTATGAATTGATTGGCGAAATTAGAGTACCGCGATTCTCGGTATTTTAGTGTGTAACTTAAAATTAAATTGTCCATCAACCTACTCGAGACTACAAAACTGTTGAAACTATGCTCTACAAATTTCAGATTGTGAGTGTTCTTTGACTTGAAGTAATCTCTTGAAGATACTTGAAGTATTCATCATAGTGTCTCTTTCTCTTTGTTTTTAGGATTTAGCTAAGAGATTTAACATAATTAGAGTACTTAAATGCCGCATTATTAGGATATTAACGGTAAGAGCTCGTCGATTATGTTGGTTAAAAAATGTTAGGGTTGGTGCTGTGAGCGCCAATTTCTTATGTATTTCCTTGTAAATACTTTTGTATATATTTTATTAATGAATAAAATAGACAGTTTCTGTAATATAAATTCTTTTATTATATGGTAAAGACGTAAATGACCATATAATGATTGGTTATGATACAGTTGCAAAAGCGTCGCAACTGACATTGAGTAGTATCATAACAATGTCATTCTTTAACTGTTCCTGGTCAAGGTTTACAATTACTTGGTCAGTAAGTAAACCCGTTGAGACTGGTACGTGTCGTATATTGGAATGTTGGATTCTAATGGTTTCTCAATGAACCATGAGTCTTGGGAGACTCGTATAGACATGTAGGTGTTTATATCGGATAAACACTGAACGACTCACTGAAGATTCTTAATAGATGGTACACCAACGTCAATAAGAATCTTCTCGGGTTGAGTGAGCATAGTGATCCTCAGACTTGAGGTACCACTGTGGATATATGAGGTATCCTCCACACTTTGATGGCAGTCACGTCACCGATCTATTTAGATCATACCTCCGCCTGTTCGTTGGGTGTGGACTGATCCTCATGATATCCTGTGTGTATCAAGAAAGGATCTGTTAGTTCTGTGTACAGAGCATAGGTATCCAAATTAGCAATCTGTTAAAACCCATGGGCCCGTGGTACACTGTAGAAATTAGTTCTAAGTGTTATTTTAAAAGATTGCTAATAGTTTCGTCGACGAGATTATACCTAAAGAGATTTGACGTTTATATCTATATCTCTGGGATAATCCGGATACCTGTGACGGAAGGATTATATGTATGCGGTGACCTCGACCTGTATGGTTCAGGATTTTATCTGTGTTCGTCATAATTTACGGGTGGGTAAATTATGGACACGAAATTGGATTTCGTGACAGATATGCCTAAACCTATAGAGTCTCACTAATGAGATATACTCGTTGGGCACTAGGGCAACTTTTATAAATAATATAGATTATTTATAAATCGTTTAATGGTTAAACGAAAATACATGCTTTTGGCCATTTATTAAATATCGAATTATGATATTTGATATTTATAATTAATATATGTATTTTGATTATTTAATGTAAATATAATACATATATTTTGAGATATTTATATTTAATTATTTATTTATTCAATTGTTGAATAATTAAATGAATTAATTATTTAATATCCAATTACTTATAAAGATAAGACATTTGGCCACTTTTAATTGGAAATCTTGGCCAATTTTGATTGGTCATTTTTGGCATGATTTGATTGGTTAGTTTGTGATAAGTATTAAATTATTTGATAATTTAAAACCACAAATTAATTAAATCTATTTCCAATTTATTTAAAGCAAAAAAATGAAAATGTGGCTAATATAATTTCTTGTAATAGTCGGCCATTGTAAGAAAATATAAAAGGCCAATTTTAATTTTTGTTTAATCAATTCAACAAACCCAAAACATATTTACAAAAGAAACGAGAGAAAGAAGAGAGAAAGAAAAGAAGAAAACCTTGAAAAATTGGAATTTTGGTAAGTTTTTCATGCTTATTCCTTCTTGAAAAATTGTTTATTTTGTCATAAGCTTCAATATGATTGGCTTAGATTTTTCTCTACTCTCTCATGGTTGTATTTTGATGTTTTGGGAGTTTGTTTTGAAGATGAAAGCATGTATAATTAATTTAGATTGCTTAAATTAGTTTATTAAGTAATCTTTATGCCATATAAATGGATAGTTGCCATTATAGAGTTTAGTAGCCACTCATGATAAACCTAGAATTGTTCTTAGTATATTTCATGATGGTGAGACTCATTTGGTGTTGGAAATTTTGGATTAAAGCATTGGATTTAATTTAGTGGGTGATAATTGATTATTTTGTGAAATAATTAAATTAGGGTTTCAAACCTTCACCAAAATTGGGGCTTTTCATAAATGTGTTGATTTTAGGTGTATATATGATGTATCTAAAATTTGGGAATTTTTGGAATTGATTTGGACATGTTTTGAACATAAATGACCAAATTACAAATTCTTGAAAATTGAGGGACCTATTAGCAATTTCGGTAAAATTGTTTTCTGAAATTGTAAAACTGAATTTTTATGTTCTAGACATAAATAAATCATTTTGGAATTGATTTAGAATCAATTAAAATTGTTTTGAACAATTTTGGACTAAAATGGTTAAAATTCAATATTATGGGGCAAATTGGTAATTTCTGAAAAATCTGCTTTTTGGGTAAAAATTTCAGTTATTAAATATTGACTAATTAAAATAAATTAGTTTATTTTAATTACTCAAGAAAAATAATTGAAATCGGAAAATTTTGATTTTCCGCGATCCGCTGCGTTTACCCGAATTACCACCCGAAACCCCTACAAAAATGGTATTAGAGCAGGTCTGAACCTCGAAACATAGTATGAATAAGCCCTTAAATTCATTGTTTTAATTATGTTTTTACATGATACATGCTTATATTTATTTAATTTGATTAAATTAAATATATTTCATCTTTGCGGAAAATCCCTCTTTTTAATAAGGTTGTGAAAGTAATATTTATTGGTTACATATTTCTTGGTCCGTCTTGTCAATACGGTTTGTGGATATCTGTTCTATGACTTCATCTAAGATCGTGCCAAAGCTGTGAGGGTGTAGTTGATAGAAATTTATCCACACTGGATGTATATGTGATACTAGACAAATCCAAGCGAAAACGGAAATCATGAACGTGCCAAAGCTGTCAAGACTACGCAAGTATCTTGAATTTGTCATTGACAAGTTTAACCTTGGTACGCCTCCTTGTGAACGTGCCAAAGCTGTCACAACAAGAAACGACCAGGACCGGAATCCAGGAGTCACTATTGAGTGATTGACAATGTGTTGTCTACCTAATGAATATACGTAGGCGAGAACGTGCCAAAGCTGTGAGCTGAAATATATTCATGGGATCCACCTTTCGCTATTAAATTTAATTTGATTAATTGTTTGATTGAATTCTGTTTGGGGATTACATTATTGCATGTTATAGTGGGAGGGGCATTTTTAGATTAAAAATCCATGATATATTTATGCTTTATTTGATTTATATTATTATGAAACTGTTATGTCTGCTAACTGTTATTCGCTGTCTATATGATAGATTTGCGATGACGGCACCTGCTCCTAATCCTTTTGCCCGTATACTAGATACGAATAAGATTAAGGGCGCCGGAAACTTCGCAGATTGGGATTTAGATCTGAGAATTGTTCTTGGGTCTGAACAAATATAATATGTGTTGGAAGGTTCGTTGCCTCTGGCCATACCTGATGATGCCACACCTGAGGAACACGAGACTCTCCGTAAATGGAAAGATGATGACAGACGTGTCAAATCATATATTCTCAGTTCCTTGGGATCGGATCTTAAGAGTCAATATTTTGGATTGCCTGACGCATATACTATGATGACACGGTTGAGAGAATCCTTTATGAACAAAGAGCAAGTCACTGTTCATAAGATTGCAATGGAATTGTTCCATACAAAATTAGAAGAGGGACAGGCTGTGAGCCCTCATGTGCTTCATCTGAACGATTTGATCGAACAGTTGAGACGCTACAATTTCCCTCTTAATGACACTTTAGGACGAAATGTCATTCTTGGATCTCTACCGGCTTCATATCGCCAATTTGTGATGTATTTCAACATGCATGGGACTAGCTGTACTTACCAAGAACTGCATCAGATGCTAGTTCAAGCGGAGGAAGATTTGAGGAAGGGGATACTGACTCGCGTTCCTAAACCCACTGCTCTTCCCGCTTCTTCCCATTCTAAACATAAAGGGAAGAAGAAGAAGGGGAAGAAGAAGAAGGGTACAAATCTTCCACCCCAGGGTAAGATAGCCAACCCAAGAGAGCTGCCGAAGACAAATGCCACCACTGCAGCAAGATTGGCCACTGGAAACGGAACTGTCCTGACTATCTGGCTCAAATCAGAAAGGAAAGAGCATCTACTTTAGGTACTTTTATTTTTCCCATTATTGATATCTCTTTAGCTTGTGAAGCTGTGTCATCCAGTTGGATTTTGGATTCTGCTTGTCCAATTCACATTTGCAATTCGTTGCAGGTGCTGAAGGGAAGTAGACGGCTAAAATCTGGGGAGATGCAATTGCGGTTCGGGAGTGGCGACTCTTTGGATGCAGTTGCTGTGGGCTTGTGCGAGATTCCTCTGCCCAGTGGGAGCCTTTTGTTGCATGACTGTTTTTTTGTACCTGGATGTGTTGCTAACATAATATCGCTTTTTGTATTAGATATTGATGGCTATAATGTAAATATTAAGAACCGTTCTTTGTATTTATATGATAGATATAATGTTCAGATCCTTGTTTGTCCAAATGAGCACAGTCATTACATTTTGCACACCACTCAAGATATCTTTAATGCTGGAATTAATAAACGTAAAGTATCTGAAATAAATAATACTGAACTTTGGCATATGAGGTTGGGTCATATAGGCGTGAAACGCCTAACCCACTTGGTTAGGAATGGTTTGATACCGGATCTCACCATTGAACCTTATCCAACTTGTGAATCTTGTATTCAGGGTAAAATGACCAAAGCCTCATTTTCAGGTGTAGGACACCGAGCATCTGACTTATTGGAATTAATACATTCTGATGTATGTGGTCCGTTGAGTCTAACTGCTCACAGTGATTTTTCCTACTTCGTTACCTTTACCGATGATCTTTCACGGTATGGTTATGTTTATTTGATGAAACAGAAATCGGAAACCTTTGAAAAGTTCAAGGAATTCCGAAATGAAGTAGAAAAACAAACTGGTAAATATATTAAATGTCTTCGATTGATCGGGGCGGTGAATATATGAGCCATGAGTTCATTGATTATTTAAAGGAGAATGGGATTCTCGCTCAATATACTCCTCCGGGTACTCCACAGCACAATGGAGTGTCCGAGAGGAGAAATCGGACTTTATTGGATATGGTTCGATCGATGTTGAGTTTTACAGATTTGCCCTATTATTTATGGGGTTATGCTCTTTTGACTCCTGCACATCTTTTGAATAAGATTCCTTCCAAAGCTGTTTCCACAACTCCATATGAGATATGGACTGGTAAGAAACCGAATCTTAATTATGTTAAGATTTGGGGTTGTCCTGCCTATGTCAGGGTGGCTCAGCAAGATAAGTTTTTGCCTCGAGGGCAGAAGTTTAGGTTTGTTGGATATCCTTCAAATACGAAAGGATATTTGTTCTATGATACCGAGCGTCGAAGTGTGTTCGTAGCTCGCTTCGCAAAATTTCTTGAGAAGGAATTTTTGTCTGAAGGAGGTAATCATAGACAGGTTGAACTTGATGAAGTACAACCTGAGACCAACGAACCAGTGGAGGAACCTGATGTTCAAGTAGATGAAGGGCCTTCAACACACACACTCCGTAGGTCTCAAAGGGTACCTAGACCTCCTGAACGCTTGTCTTTGATACAAGAAAAGAGTCTGGATGTTCTCTTAGTTGAAGAGACTGACCCATATACCTATAGAGAAGCGATTTTGGACATCGACTCCGCGAAGTGGCTAGAGGCCATGAAATCAGAGTTAGACTCTATGCATCAGAATCAAGTCTGGGACTTGGTTCCGCTTCCTGAAGGAATTGTTCCTATCGGCAGTAAATGGGTTTACAAGTGAAAGCGTGGGCCTGACGGAAAGGTTGAAACCTTTAAGGCCAGACTGGTAGCTAAAGGTTACACGCAGCGACCTGGAGTCGACTACGATGAAACCTTTTCACCAGTTGCCATGCTAAAGTCTATAAGGATTTTATTGTCTATTGCTGCTTATCATGATTATGAGATTTGGCAAATGAATGTCAAAACGGCTTTTCTTAATGGATTTCTTGACGAACAAATCTATATGGAACAGCCGAAGGGTTTTGTATCCAGCGAAACCTCAGGCATGGTTTGAAACCTCAGGCATGGTTTGGACTAAAATGGTTAAAATTCAATATTATGGGGCAAATTGGTAATTTCTGAAAAATCTGATTTTTGGGTAAGAATTTCAGTTATTAAATATTGACTAATTAAAATAAATTAGTTTATTTTAATTACTCAAGAAAAATAATTCAAATCGGAAAATTTTGATTTTCCGCGATCCGCTGCGTTTATCCGAATTACCACCCGAAACCCCTACAAAAAAATATGGTATTAATAATGAAATTATTATTGTTTATTAATGCCTTATTTGTGGTATCGTAATTTGATGTGTGCTGAGATAATAAAATTATATTTTAATTCAAACATAATTTTTCAATATTGATTAATGATAAAAAATTACAATTATTAATCATGTTTTCTCTTCAAAATGGAGTTTTGTAAAAACTAAAATTGTGAACATAATTTTTTACCTTTGCTCACCGTCAAAATATTAAAAAATAAGACCATAAATATTTTTAACATAAAATAAAATTATATAACAATGTTATGATTCACCATTTGATCACAGTATTTTTTTAAATCTCAATATCAAACAAATCTTAAATATAATAATTATTTTCCAATCAAAGAATCTACAAAAATACCTCTATAGATGTTGAAATTCTTATTTTTTATTTTTTTCTGATTGTAAACATATGAACTATAAGCAAAAAAATATATAAATTTTTTAACCCAAAAAAGAAGCTTAGAAGAACCATCCAATGGCCTTTTATCATGTCACTTCCCCTCCTAGTTTGAGATTTTTGTACCATTCTGATGCATGAGATTTAAGGACTTTTTATTATCATAATTAAAAATTCTAATCGGAATTTGAAATCATTTTTCGTCTCAAATTTTAATCGTTTATTTTAAAAAAATTTCGAGTTATGATTAGAACTTAAGATAAAAAAAAAAGTTATGAGTCGAAAAATTGATAAGAATTCGGGATTTTTTTTTTTTTAAATGTAAAATCTATAATTAAAACGTGACAATGATTATCAAACCCTGACCGATTGACTTTAAATAATAGTTTATGAGTACCGATACTATTAAAAAAAATATATTTATGATTAAGCATGGGCTGCTTTTTCCAAATATCAAAGTTAAGCTCGCTGCATTAAGCAGCAGTGCAGCACTCCCTATAGAGTCAAATAATTCAATCAAATTTTATTCAACGCCTGCAAATCCTGCAGCTAAAATTCTGAAACAAATAAAAAGATTTGGTTCTTGCCAAATCTGGTTCAAACTTCAATAGCAAAAAGGTTTTAAAATATTCATGTTAATGATTTGAGTTTTATTTTTTGTTTTTTGTTTTCTTTTTGACCCATTTAAATGTTTTCAAATGCTGGGGTGTTATCATAACATATCTCCCTTTCTTTCCCTGGGTCCTCTAGAGAGAGAAGGTGGTAGCAGATTGGGTTTGTAATAAACATAGTTGTCAGACTATATGTCTGAAGAGTTTTAACATCGGAAAAACCTGGGTGTGCCTTGGATCTCAGACGGAGAAGCCATTACAGATATGAATACAGAAGAGCTTGTAAAATTGTGCGGGTCGTTAAACATCCATGGAAAGGAGAATGAGGCGATCATCTTAGAAGAGAAACTAATTTCAAAAGGGGCAAAACTGTTGGGGCATTCACTGGTGGGGAAAGTGATGTCCACAAAGGGAATAAATAGAGAAGCTTTCAAGATGGGAATCGTTCAGATCTGGAAAACTGTTCATGAGGTCGGGGTGGAGAGTCTCGGGAACAATATATTTGTCTTCCACTTTCATTCGGAGACGGACAAAAGAAGGGTCCTAGCTTCAGAGCCATGGCATTTTGATAACTCTCTTCTGGTCTTGGCTGAAGTGGAAGGGGTGGGTGAGGTTTCAAAACAGAGGTTCACTCATACCTCCTTTTGGATCCAGATCCACAACATCCCGGTCATGTGTATGCATTTAGATGCGGTTACCAGTTTGGGAAATGAAGTTGGTGAGGTCAAGGAGGTGGATGGGAATAATGCAGGAGGGTGTCTTGGTAAGTTTGCGAGAGTGAGGGTCTCTGTTAATGTTGAGCAACCTTTGAAGAAAGGTTTGCTGGTGAAGACAGGGGAGAGAGATCCCGGAGTTATGCTTCCCATTCTGTATGAAAAACTACCTGATTTCTGTTATAAATGTGGAAGGATAGGTCATCCTTTTCGTGAATGCCCCGAATTGGGAATAAATGAATCGAAGGCCACCAGTGGCTATGGTTCCCTTCCTTTTGGCCCATGGATGAAAGCAGCATTCTTTGCGGATAGGGCAAAGGGACAGAGAGTTGGTGGAAAGAAGAGCTACCCCGCCGATTCGAGAGACAAACAGAAGGATTCACAACATGAGAGTGAATGTGGTAACAATGGAAATGGTTCTGAGGGTACTCGGCGGAATAAGGGCAATCGGGAGGAAGACGAGAGGAGGGAAAAGGTTGTGGAAGACTCTTTCGTGAGGGATAGTTTAGGTATTTCCTCAGAACGTGATACTGACAGGGACCTGAGCAAGGAGGGTGGCAGAATTGCAGAGGTACATGAAAGAGGTCTGCAGTTTTACAGAGATTCAGAAAAGTGTACGGTGACAACAACAAAGGAACCTAGGGAACTGGTGGGGGGAAAGGTGGAAATGAGTGGGATACTGGCTGAAAAGGAAAACTTGTGTAGAAAATGGGCTTTTAAGCCCACTGTGGCAAAGAGTAAGGAGAGCGATCCTTCTGGGCCCAAGCTAAGTCAGCCTATTAAGGCCCCCAAGAGATGGAAGCAAAAGGCTAGGAAAGGCGAGGGGCTTAAGGAGAATACAACAACAATTGGAGCAAAACGAAGAGCTGATGTAGAAAATAAAGAGTGTCCCCCTAGAAAGAAACTATGTGCTAAGAACGGTGAAGATTGCATGGTGGAAGACCTTTTTTGTCTAAGTGGCAGAATCCCTCTACAGGTAGTAAACTGCAATATAGATGCTAACTCAGTAACGAGAAACGTTGGAGATGAAATCGTGGATACGGCGGTGGCTGCGGAGCAGCACCGCCGACAATTATGAGGATACTGAGCTGGAATGTCCGAGGTTTGGGGAATCCTCGGATATTCAGAAACCTGAAGAAAATTCTCCAACAACACAGGCCTGAGATATTGTTCGTGAGTGAGACCAAAATGCAGGCCAAATTTTTGGAAGGAGTTCGTAGAAAACTAAAGTTTGATTTTTGTTTCCCGGTGGACAGAGTGGGTCTTAGTGGGGGTTTGGCTCTCTTCTGGAAGAAAGAGTGTGAACTGGGTATCAAATCTTTTAGTAGCCACCACATTGATGCAATTGTTAGAGATGAATTAGGGAGTCAGTGGCGAATGACAGGAATGTATGGGCATCCAGAGGCTAATCAAAAGCAACACACTTGGGAGCTACTTAGGAGGTTAGGGGCTCTTTTTGACATCCCGTGGGTCTGCTTCGGTGACTTCAATGAAATTTTGGAACCTTTTGAGAAGAAGGGAGGGCAGACAAAGGATGCGATGGATATGGCAAATTTCAAGGAGGTTTTGAGGGATTGTGATTTATGTGACCTGGGGTTCACGGGTCTTCCATTCACATGGTCAAATAGAAGAGGAGGGAATGGGCACATTGAAGAAAGATTAGACCGATTTTTAGCAAATAGCAGGTGGTGGAATATGAATCATAGATGGGAGGTAAGTCATCTGGATAATTGGGCTTCAGACCATTGCCCTGTTAATCTAGAAGTCACAATGAAGGTAAGACCAACAGGCCGGAATAGAGGTGGCAAACAGAGGCTTTATTATGAAGAGTCGTGGAGCAAGTATGACCGTTGCAAGGAGATTGTTGAAGACTGTTGGCTTTGGGGGGATGGTAGTAATAATGGAAGCCCATCTCAAAGATTCAGTCTTAAATCTGTTGAAGCAATGAGACGGCTGAAGAGATGGAGTAACAAGGAATTTAAGGGGAAAAAAACAGAATTGGAGAAGCTAAGGAATGATCTTCACCAAATGCTACAGAATGAAGTGCAGTATTCAGATTGGGAAAAAATAAAAGATACTGAAAAGAAGATTGACCTGATCATGGAGGAGGAAGAAACCTACTGGAGGAGAAGAGCTCGAGTGGACTGGTTACAAGACGGAGATCGAAACACGAAATTTTTCCACTCGAGGGCCTCAGAAAGAAAAAAGAGGAATACTATCAAGGGAATAATGGATAAGGAAGGAAAGTGGATTGATGATGAGCAGGGAATAGGCAATGTTGCATGTAATTATTTTGAAGATTTATTTACCTCTACTAACCCCTCCAAGGAGTGCATTGAGGAATCTATGGGTGGTCTTTGTAGGAAAATTCAGGGTCCCTATGTAGAATGGTTGGATGAACTCTTCACTGAGGAAGAAGTTGTGAAGGCATTGCAACAGATGGATCCAAACAAATCCCCAGGTCCCGATGGTTTTCCTGCGGCATTTTTCATCAGTCACTGGTCGGCTGTCAAGAAGGAGTTCTTGTCCACTTGTCTTCACATTCTTAACAGCAAAGGTGAAATCTCGATACTTAATGAGACTCAAATTGTGTTAATTCCAAAGAAATTGAGACCAAACGAGATGAAAGACTTCAGACCAATTAGTCTATGTAATGTGATCTATAGGACAATAGCTAAGGTGATTGCTAATAGATTGAAAACTGTGTTGGATGATGTTATTTCTCCGAATCAAAGTGCCTTTGTCCCAGGAAGGCTTATTTCAGACAACGTCATAATTGGGTATGAATGTCTCCACAAAGTGAGGAATTTGAGAGGGGTGGGGGATGGTTTCGCTGCTCTCAAATTGGATATGAGTAAGGCCTATGATAGAGTGGAGTGGTGTTTCCTTAGGAGTGCGATGGACAAAATGGGTTTCTCTGAGAAGTGGTCTGACTAGTAATGAGATGTATTAGTTCCCCCTCTTTTTCAGTGATCATTAATGGTCAGGCTAGAGGAAGTTTTAAGCCATCAAGGGGCTTAAGGCAAGGATGCCCATTGTCACCATATCTGTTTATCTTGTGTGGGGAAGTCTTCTCATCCTTACTACAAAAGGCTGAGAGGGGTAAGCAAATTAAAGGAATCAAATTTGGTAAGGACATTGCAATATCTCACCTCTTTTTTGCTGATGATAGTCTGATTTTCACAAGGGCCAATATGGAGGAGGCAAATGCTGTTAAGAGAATTTTTGACTGCTATGCACAAGCGTCGGGACAGCTGTTTAATTTTGAGAAGTCGTCAATATTCTTCAGCCCAAATACAAATCAACAGGTAGCGGATAGAATGAGAAACATCTTCAGCCTCCATCGTGTGTCTATACATGAGAGATACCTTGGGTTGCCTTCTATGGTGGGTAGAAACAAAAGGAAATATTTCAATGAGATTAAACACAAGATTTTGAACACTGTTAAAAGATGGAATGAAAATCTGTTTTCCTGTGGGGGAAAAGAAGTTTTGGTGAAGGCCGTGGCTCAAGCTATTCCTACGTATGCGATGAGTGTGTTCAAGCTTCCTTTCGGCTTATGTGAGGACATCCAGAAAATTTTGAACAGATTTTGGTGGGGTTCCAGTGGTGACCAAAAATGTGTCCATTGGGCTAGATGGAGCAGGCTGTGTGTACCGAAGAAGGAGGGTGGCATGGGTTTTAGGGACCCAATTGTTTTCAACCAAGCTTTATTAGCTAAACAGGTGTGGAGGATTATTCAAAAACCTCAAGAGTTGGTTTTGCGAATCTTGCAGGATAGATACTTCAAGAAAAAGTCGGTTATGGATGCTAGTGGTGGATATAACCCCTCCTTTATTTGGAGAAGTTTGCTTTGGGGGCGTGAGCTTATTCAGAGAGGTTCGCGGTGGAGGATTGGCTGTGGGAAAGATGTTTACATTGCTAAGGATCACTGGATCCCTAGACCTGAATCTTTTAATCCCTTTATTGTGAACGATACTCTGAAGGAGGCCAAAGTTAGTATGCTAATTGGGTTCGGCAATCAGTGGAAGGAAGACTTGGTCCGGAATCTATTTATTAAGGCTGATGCTGATGAGATTTTAAACATCCCTCTGCCCCAGCAAGCTGCCGCAGATCAGTTAATATGGCATTACGATTTTAAAGGTAAATTCTCTGTTAAAAGTTGCTACCACATGGCTTTTAAGGACAAGAAGGTGAAAGGGGCGGGCTGTTCAAGCGATAACAGTGATTGGTGGAGATTGGTGTGGGCTCTCTCTCTCCCTGCAAAGGTTAAAATATTTATTTGGAGAGCCTTATCCGATCTGCTTCCCACGGCTGCGGTTCTGAATAGGAGGAGGATCACTGACTCACCGTGGTGCCAAAGATGTGGTAGGGGTGTTGAAGATGTCTTCCATGCTTTAGTTGGCTGCAAAGCTTCAAAAAATGTATGGAAAAAAACTGAATGGATTGGTGACAATGGGTGGCGAAACGCAGGGGATCTTTGGGGCCTGTTAAGCTGGAGCAAGGCTAATTTACAAAAGGATGATATGGACAAGGTTGGCATGCTGCTATGGTCTTTATGGACATCCAGAAATCACTTCATTTTTGAAAAGAAATCAGAGCCGTATGATTGCATTATCAGCAGAGCCGAGAACCCGGTGGTGTCTTTTAAAAGGGTTCGCCAGCTGAGGGTATGTGCGGATGTGGGGCAGATTGAACGACATAGATGGACAGCTCCCCCGACCAACTGGTTCAAAGTCAACGTGGATGCGGCAACAGATAAGAATATGAGTCGTGCGGGACTAGGGGCTATTGTTCATAATGATAAAGGGATTGCGATTGCCGCCGTGGTCCAACCTATTTTGTTCAGGGGTAGTGTGGAGTTCATTGAAGCCGAGGCTATGTTATTGGGCCTTAAGATTGCGGATCAATGGAAGCTGTTACCAATAATTGTGGAAGCTGATGCACAAAATGTTGTGCGACTCGCCAATGGCCAAGATAGTAGTGAGAAGGAAATTAGTTGGTTGATTTCTGAAATTCGTAGATTGGTGGCGAAGTTAGGAAATGCTTATATCAGGTTTATTCCTAGGCATTGTAATTCGAAAGCTCATGGTTTAGCTAAATACGCTGTAAACAATCCGAGCTATGGTGCTTGGCTGGGTTCTATCCCAGACTTTGTACTCTCATCTTTATTTTAATATGAATTATCTTTTTCTCAAAAAAAAAATGCTGGGGTGTTGTTGAGGAATCAAATTTGAGTCAAATATTAAATAAATCGATGAATTTATATTCACTTTTTTTGATAAATGAATCTTAATATTAGGTTTGTATTGATTCATTTTGCGTAAATGAATACTAAATGAATATTTGTTTAATAATAACACAATTTAACATATAAATTATCATAATATTTATATTAATTATTCTTAAATGTATTTGTGTGGAAAATGTAATTAATGGATTTATTAAAAATACCCATCAAATTTAGACAATATTATTTTTTTTTATAATAATTACCAACAACTTCTTTAATTTTAATTTTATTTTAAAAAAAAAAACAACTTACAAAATGAAAGCAATAAACGAATTTTAAATATATAAATGAATCAATAAATTCAAATTCATATTCGATTCGTTTAATAAATGAATCGAATCAAATTAATAATTTTTAAATAAATTAATAATTTTCGAATCTATTAATGTGAATCGAATTTAATAAAACAAATCTCATCACAGATTAACACCTCTAGCCTCCAAATAAGATTGGCTCAACCAGAAAAGATAGAGCTGTGAGGCAGTCAACCGATTGCCGACCCTAGACATTATAGTCTATTAATGTCTTTATCACTGTTCAAATAAACGGAACATAAAATTTAAATGTCCTTTTTTTTTTTCACAAATATTGATTGTTTTTTTCTTTCACATAAAATCATAAAACCTGTAAACAAAAATGCACTAAAAAAAGACAATGAAATTATAAAAAAAAAAAAAACAAAACAAAAAAAAAAAAAACAAAACAAAACCGAGGAAGTTACCGTGTCCTTTCCTCTGCCATTTCTCTAGCAATTTGGTCCCCTCGCATGCAATGACTAGTAAGCCCCTGAGACATGCAATGACAATTATCGTAAGCTGGGGGAGAAATTTGTCATTTAAGGATGAAAAAGATCTGCTGTTAAGACCCTTAACGGCCACCAACCAACTTAATCTTTTTTAACTACCGAAGATCGTAACTTCCCTTTTTCTGCTATTCTCTCCTTTGGTGCTGTTTGTATTGTATAGCCACACCGTATAGTACAAGATTTTTTTTCTATGCTTTTATTTTATGTTTGCTCTCACCTTTCACTGTAGCTCAGGATTCCCTCATGTTGCGATATTTTTGGGAAATAAAATCATCTGAATTCGTTTCAAATTCTGATCGATATTCGGAATTAAAAAAAATTTTGATTTGCAATAAAAAATTATCCTAAATTTCAATCTTTTTTTTTAAAAAAATTTGAAAAGAAAGATATCTCAAATTTCATACCGAATAATATAAAATTCTAAATCTTGATCGAGATTCGTAATTTTCTTCAATCTAAGAAGAAGAAGAAGAAGAGGAAAGAAGCAAAGAAGAGACTTGGCATTCATGAGAGACTTGTAAGATGATGAAAATCTAACAAAAATGAGGTAAGGTCACTTGACCCAAAACTTGGATTGTGAAGTTTTAAGAGTATGATGCCATGCTAGAGTTATTGGTGTGTTATGGAATGCATTTAAGTAGTTAGTAAGCAAAGAAATTGATTGTAGGTTGAATGCACAAATTTTTGGGAAATCTTGAGTGTTGAGTTAAAACAAGAAGTTTGAGATTAAAGAATTATTTAATGATGATATATTGGTTTAGAATATGTGAAATTAAAGTTTAATGGAATTTGTTTTGTGATAATTTTAATATAGGAATGATAGGGATGCATTTGGGGTATGATAGACTTTAGGAAGCATGCTTAGAATCCTGAAAATCAAGCTCGCGTCGCGATGCTCAAGGGGTCCGCGTCGCGACGCGTACTGGAGAATTGGTGAAGATTTGATTCGGGAATGCCCGCGCCGCAATGCGTAAGGACTTGTGTCGCGACGCGAACTGGAAATTTGGATGAACTCGTTTCTGGATTGGTGCGCGTCACGACGCGCAAGACCATGCGTCGCGATGAGAAGACCAAAACTTCCCCAAATCAGTTTTAAATCATTCCAGCTTCACCCTATCGTATTAGAGACCACCCTAAGGGTCTCGTATCAGATCATATACATATATTACATAATGATATAAGTATGTTATGCCTCAGAGTGATATCAACCACTTGAATAAGTAAATTTAGCCTAATTCCGATATGTATCCTTCAGTCCATTTTCTAATCAAAGTTATCAATTAAAAGTCATTGCAGGAACCACAAATTTCTTCAGCAAAATAAAGTAAGACTAGCGGGATTTCAAAACTGTGAGTGGATACTTTTCTTTTAAATTGACTTTCATTATGCTATTGTTCATATCATACTTACTTTTCTCTTTTAGGTCGTTAGCCAAGTTCAAAATCAGTTATATTTTGTTTAGCATGATTTGAGAAATGGTTTAGAAAAGAAATGTTTTCAAAATATGGGTTTTTTGATTTTCGAGGCATTGGGGAAAAATGCACCTCATTATGTAACTGGATATAGACATGGAATTGACGGATGACATGTGCACATATAGAGGACTGGGGGGACGGTGATACGTAACTCCCCCAGATCCTAGTTCAGGACTAGGGATGACAGATGCCCCTAGATCCTAGATTCAAAGCTTGGAGGGTAGCATAGATTCACACCCCCAGTTCTAGTTCAGTGGCTTGGGGGACGACGATACATAACGCCCCCATGCGTCAGGTTTTTCAGAGACATAGATCAGTTTTCAGAAACAGTTTTCAGATGCAGATTTCAGGGAAAAGTTTTCTAGAAAGGAAAGTTTTCGGAAACATCAGTTTTATAGGAGACTTTCAGAAAAGATAAGTTTTACAAAAGAGATTTCAGAGAAGGTTTTCAGAAAATGTGTTCAGTCATTGGTATTGTGTCGGTCGTTATATAAGTTTAAAACATTTATTAATATAGTTGTAAGAGCAAAATGTTATTGAGTATACATTTATTAATGTCGAGCTTGCATATCATGTTGTCAAGTTTGGGCAACGGTCCCATACATAAGATTTTGAATTGAGAAAGAGTATCAGTGTTGTTCACAGTTAGAAAGTCAGTGGCTCAGGTGATAGTACAGCCTATTCCCTACCAGAAACATCTCCCAGATCGGGGATGTTACAAAGATGATATCAGAGCATGGTTTATGGATTCAGTGACTGCAGTGGGCAGAGTGTTGGGGTCTGGCATACGTAGTATGTCCGGGATACCCGTATACGAGGCACTACCTCTCCAGTATCCGATCCTCGAGTACGTCCTCAAGCTCCATAGACAGGTTAGTAAGCATTCTCAAGACTACCTGGATTTCTTCCCTATAAGTAACCCTAATTCTTACTCTAGTTACAAATCATTCCATGATTATTCGAAATTATTAGTAAAGGATCAAATAAAGTTATGAAACTAGAAAATACAAGTACTTAAGGAAGTAAGAGAGGAAAGCTATAAGAAAGGAAGAAAATATGCATGGATGCATAAACAGCCAGCTACAGGAAAAGTAAAGAGACAGAAAGAAATAGTAAAGTTCTAAGTGTTGGACAATTATGACCCATAACGTCACTATTTGTGCAGATCATGGTGTTGTTGTACAAATTAACTATGTGACAAAGAAAATTGCACTCTTATCATTTGTGATTAGATCACCAAGATATATAAATGATTGGAGGTCCCTATGATTTGTTCCTGGATTGAGAATGATATGAGACAATATCAGTCCACGAAGGATAAATCATTAAATATCCCTAGTTAGAGTATTATCGAGATTGGACATCGATAATGCGTAAGAGACTAGTATTACACTTGTGCGCGTTGTGAGGGCATAACGGCATAGTTCTCATATATTTGGGTATATGATACTCATACAAGTGTAATAGGAGGTTGTGTTTTACCGATGGTACGGGAAAGCTTCGCTCTGGATAGACCCCCTCAGAATTCCATTGGTAGTATGACTATGTGTCTATGGAAGTCCGACATCAGGGTAGGTGTATTTGGTCTTAACCTGAGACTTGCACCGCTAATACTTACGACAATCAATATACTTTGGTTTTGGTCGTCCAGGGCTTTAACCGGTTTCTGTGTACGCCTCTTCTGGGTATATCGAGAATCATAGTGTGTTGGGTGTGATGTCAAGACGGAAGTGTCACTCCAGTCATATGGAGATGATGGTCACGTAGGATACGGTACTGGTTCTCTTAAATGCTGCAGCTATCGGGATATTATGACTAGGTCATGTATATCCGATTATAGAGACTAGTTACCAGACATCCGATATGTGCTTCGTACGGGGCAGCCACAATTCCAGCCCCAGGCCTAGCACGTGATCATTCGATACTGGATCGAAATACGCAATACTACGTATACTACGCCTGATATAGATCATTATATTCATGTAAGGATATTTCTGGAGAATTGGGTAGGCATGGCGCTTTGCTAGAAGCCAACATTGTCTTGTAAATTGGTATAAACGTAGTACTAGGTACTTACGTGTTCGGATAGTCCGACGACCGAATTTACTGCCAACATATCCGGGGATCTCATGGGTCACTTCCCGAAGATTCACCGATGACGTATGACTCGCACTTTTAATTAATCTGGGATTAATTAGATGAGAGAGAAAATTAATCTGGGATTAATTGCGGAGATATTTTATCTGGGATAAAATATCAATTAAAGAGAGAAAACGATTAATTTGGAATTAATCGATAAAATAATATATTCGATATATTATACGAAATTGGATTTCGACGCGGAATTAAAATTAGATTTTAATTCGGGTGAACGAGTTAATTTAGAATTAATTCGTTAGCGACGTGAATAGTGATTTCGCTAGGCATAATCATTTAATTGCGTCGCAACGAAAAATTCATTAATTTGGAATTAACGAACCCGAGCCCGGGATTATTTGCGAGCGCATTCGCATTTCGAATTCTAGTGCGGCACGCAAGTCAAATCAAGCGTCAAATCGCTAGTCGCATCTAGCGTCACATCATTCGTCAATCAAGTGATAGATGTCTTTCACTTTGAGTGATTGACGCCAGTCACTATTCACTGATTGATGGGAAGTGATGTGTGTGGTTGGCAAGCATTTATGGCTTGAAATTTTGAAAGAGAAAATAAGTAAATAATTTTGGAAATTAATTTAGTGTATTAGATACACTTTCTTCTTCCAACCTAACTCTCTCTTCTCTTTTTTTTCATCTCTCATTCACGCCCACTGTGGGCTGTTCTTCACTGGTTTGTCGAGAGCCAAGGGAGAAAAGGGAAGCAAAGTGTGGTGATTTTGTGGCAAAATCATCAAGAGCTAGCACTCCGAGAGGACATGCGAAGGTGATAGGGAAGTCTACCCATGAGCTTGGAATCATTTGACGAAGCTTGGAGCTTGACGAAGGATGATTGAAGCCGAAAATGGAGGAGCAACAGCAGCTCACTGCCGTGACCATCCATGAGCAGAAACTGAATTTTTTGTTCGTCGTAGCGTCGTTCAACCGATCGATGTGAGTATTCCGCAACTCCCTCGTTGTATTCGCACTTGTTTCATGCTTATTAAATGATCTTGGGAGGCTTAGTAAACTCCAACAATGGTATCAGAGCAAGGTTGAGCATGAAAATTTTAGGGCTTAAAATTTGGGTAAAATGAATTTGAGCATGCTTTAATGAAATTGGATGAATTAGTATGCTTAAATGTGTTTTAATTGATGATTGATTGGATCAATTTGATGAATTTTGTTTGGAACAATTTCCCTCCCCATTTGATGTTTTGGCCGAATACATTGGTGCCCTAAATCTGGTAATTTGTGTTTCGTTGATCATTGGATGACTTGAAACGATTGGGAAATGTTGATTTAATGTCGATTGTGGATTTAATTGGATTGAAACCGAATCAGACACAAATTGCCCAAATTGCCGAGAGTAGAATAGCATGAAAATGGGTTTGATTTTTCATAAATGTGTTGGACATGTTTTGTTGTTAAAAAGCATGATTAATTAGACAAATTTGTGTTTTGGAAATATTTATTTGGGTAATTAATTGTGTAATACACTTTATGTAATTAAATTGTAAAATTGGGTTTTTGTAATTTAATTATATTAGGCCTATTTTAGAAATTGGGCTTTTAAAGTTGTTATTGGGCTTATTGGGCTTGGTTGTACTAAGTTGGGTTTAGGCTAAATTGGTTGGATCCAATTGGGCCCAAAACCGCTTCCAAAAATCCAAATGCGACTAATGGACCTTAATTATTTAATTGGGCCTAATGGGCCTAAATTGATTTCTGCTGGGCTTATGGGTAACTCCCGGATTGGACTTTGGTTATTGGGTTTGACCCGAGTTGACCAAAAGTCCACGACTTAAAGAAATTAATTAAAAGCCCATTGGACTTTAATTAAATTAATATTGGATATTAATCGAGCTTGAGACACGTAACGATTAAATTTGGAATTTAAGTTGCAAAGGTTTATTATATAATAAAGTGTAATATTTAATTTGGAATTAAATAGTGAATTAATATTAAATACAAATTTAATTGGATTTAATTTTGTAATTTAATTTAATTCGAGAATTCGTACTTTAAGTACTTATTCGCAAAAATGAGTTTGACTCGCGCAAAATCAAATCGTTGTTTGAACATTGGATGATCATTAATATTCAGATTAATTAATTGGATTAGATTGATTGATAACATGCTTGTGTGAATACATGATTGCGATGCATGAATAATGTATATCAGATGGATATTAGAAGGGTGGGGCAATTTTAGAAATTGTTGTAATAAATTTGGAATTTATTAATTGGACCTGCGTGTCCAGCCTTATTACCTTCTTATTCTTTGTATTCTCTTCTCACCTATTCCCCTCAATGTAAATGAGGTTTCTTTAGAAGTGTAGTGTAACGGGTAGAAGTAATACTTGTGCTAGTGGGAGAGAGAAAGTGAGAGATTTGATCTAGGATCAATGTATAAAGTATCCATCCGCATATCATTATTATTTTATTATACGCGCTTTATTATGTGTTTAGAATGCATGTTTAAGGGTATATGATGATGAGACCTTAACAAAGATAATAAATTGGTTGCCAATTTGCACGCGAAAAAACCCTCACAAAATATTAAGCGTTTTTCCTTCCATTGAGTGATTCTTACTTAAGATCCAAGACTGGCATTGGCTTGTTGGCCAAAGTCAAGGCCTTTGTCCGTCGAGGATGTGTTTGAATCACGAGAGCTTTGTTCCATATCGGTGTCTTGTCCAAGTTGTGGTTTGTTGACCAAAGTCAAGACCATTTCTTGTCCATCGACATTGATTACGAAGCTTTCCATGGTCAATGGTCGCGCTTAACTGGGATCACTAAGTTTGTTGTGCCAAAGCCAAAGCTTAGTTGATTCAGAGGAAAAAGGTTAGGCAATATATTGGATATATTGGCATATATTGGATATATGTTTCGGACTTGGATGTCCCCCTACTGGATCTAGGAATTGGATTGGATCCAATTGATCTTAGAGATCTACCTAGTTAATTATCATACAATTTGTTGGCCAAAGTCAAGATTGTGTGATATTTAACGGGATCCTAGCCTACTAGGAAACACGGTTTCCCGACTACTCGACAGAGGGTTAGAGGCTCGCCGAAAAATAGTGGGAGGCAAGAATTAAATTTTCATATTCGTTTAATTACTTGCCATACGCGCTCAAACAAATATCATTCGTCATTTGAATTAAATGTTAGTTGGATTAATATTTAAATCGTTGTTTTAATTAACAGTTGGACTGTATTCAAACAATTAAATTATAGTTGATTAAATAGTTGGACTATTGTAATCATTATAATAAATAGTACCTAAATCGTTGATTAAATAGTTGGACTATTAGAATCAAGATAAAATTGAAAGATTGACATTTAAAACATAATCCTAGGGAAAATGTATTTAAATGGTTTAATTTTCAAAATTGGGAATAAATTTCAGGATGGTCCTGGAAACTAATAAGTTACTTTATTTGATAAAATAACATATTAGGCCTAAACCCGGAGTTAAGCAAATAGTAGAGCATGATCTTTGGAAGATTCATGTAATGATAACTTTAGTGCTTAAATCCATTTAGCTTGTCGCAGTAGATTCCTTAATTTCTGAATCAGAACTAAGGATTAGATCTTTAAAGTATGATGATGAAATTGAAGGATCTTCATAGATCTATTTTAGATCTTAGAAGTACCTATTGGACAGTTATGACCCATAGCATCACTATTTGTACAGATCATAGTGTTGTTGTACAAATTAACTATGTGACAAAGGAGATTGCACTCTTATCATTTGTGATTAGATCATCTTAGATATATAAATGATATGAGGTCCTTATGATTTGTTCCTAGATTGTGAATGATATGAGACAGTATCAATCAACGAAGGATAAATCATTAAACATCCCTAGTCAGAGCATTGTCGAGATGGACATCGATAGATGCATAAAAGACTAGTATTACACTTGTGCGTGTTATGTGAGACATAACAGCATAGTTCTCGTATATCTGGGTATAGGATACTCAGGCAAGTGTAATAGGAGGTTGTGTTTCACCGATGGTACGGGAAACAGCTTCGCTCTGGATTAGACCACCGCAGAATCCCATTGGTAGTATGACCTTGTGTCTATGGGAGTCTGCAATCAGGGTAGGTGTATTTGGTCTTAACCTGAGACTTGCACCGCTAATACTTGCGACAATCAATGTACTTTAGTTGAGGTCGTCCAGGGCTTTAACAGGTTCTGTGTACGCCGATGCTGGGTATATTGAGAATCGTAGTGTATTGGGTGTGATGTCAAGACGGAAGTGTCACTCCAGTCATATGGAGATGATGGTCACGTAGGATAAGGTATTAGTGCTCTCATATGCTGCGCGGCTATCGGGATATTGTGACTAGGTCATGTATATCCGATTATAGAGACTAGTTACCAGACATCCGAGATGTGCTTCGTACGGGGCAGACACATATCCAGCCCCAGGCCTAGCACGTGATCATCCGATACTGGATCGAAATACGCAATACTACGTATACTACGCCTGATATAGATCACATATTCCTGTAAGGATATTTCCGGAGAATTGGGTAGGCATGTCGCTTTGCTAGAGGCCAACCTTGTCTTGTAAATTGGTAAAACGTAATACTTGGTACTTACGTGTTCGGATAGTCCGACGACCGAATTTACTGCCAACATATCCGGAGATCTCATGGGTCGCTTCCCAATGATACACCGATGACGTATGACTCGCATTATATATTAATCTGGGATTAATTAGAAGAGAGAGAAAATTAATCTGGGATTAATTACGGAGATATTTTATCTAGGATAAAATATCAATTTAAAGAGAGAGAAGATTAATTTGGAATTAATCGATAAATAATATATTCGATATATTAAACGAAATTGGATTTCGATTAGGAATTAAAATTAGATTTTAATTCGGGTACTTGAATTAATTTAGAATTAATTCTTGAGCGACGTGATTAGTAAATTGGATTTATTAACGAGGCATCGAGAAAATCGTTAATTTAGAATTATCGAAACCGAACTCAGAATGTGTTTACGAAGTTACGTCGATTTTGAATCACGTGCCGCAAGTCGCATCGCAAATCACATCGCAAGTCATAAAAGTCAAATCGCTTTTTGGAAAAGTAACTTTGACTCTTTGACTTTGACCTTTAAAATTTGGAGGGAAATTTTGGGGGGGAAAAGACTTTTAACTTTTTGGAAAAGTGAAAGCCTTTTCCTTTTCACCTTTTACCAAGGGTAAAATGATTTAATAAACATTATTACATTTGTTTTATTTCTTTTTGGAAAAGAAAAAAATGGTAAAACATTTTAGTAATTTGGAAATTATATAAGTGAAATGTTTTACACTTTTTCCCTTAACCTAATCTCTCATCCATCTATCTTTTCCTCTCACATGGTCACGCCCAAGGCAGTGAACTGCCCAAGGTTGGCCGAAAATGATGATCCATTTTGAGGGTTTTGTGGCAAGATCCAAGTGCTAGCACACTCCTAAGAGGCATACGAAGGTGTTGGGAACTCACCCACGAGCCGGAATCGTTTGACGCAAGTTCGAGGATCAAATTCATGGACCAAAACTGAAAACAGTGAGCAGTGGACTGCACACTATTGGCGCCACTTTGAAGGGGAAAATCTTTGTGTTCTTCTTCAAATCGTCACAACCGATCGATGTGAGTATTCCGCTATCTCCTTTGATGTATTCACACTTACATTCATGCTTGTTTGATGATCTTGGGACCTAGAATAAAACCAACAGTACCGAATTGCAATAAATAACTATTGGAGAGTTAATGACTATTCTCAAGGAGACAAAGTCAAAGTTTGCAATAAGGCAAGTAGCGGAAGGCGCACCTTACTTCGATATTCTAGAAGGCCAAGGCTTGGCCAAAAAGCTTCTGGAGTATTGATAAGGGCAAAGGCAAAATCATTATAATCTTCTGGGAAGATAAAAAGACATATCCCAAAATGTCTGCCTAAAATGTGGCAAACGGGATCGCGGAAGCTCGACTGCCATTTGGACAAAGCAGACATGAAAGAACAGAAGACGAGGCAAGGCTTTGACTTCAAATATGTTCGTCATAAATATGTTCACTACTAGTATTAAAAATTGGATTTTAAATACTTAGTGTGGTACATAAAATATATACATTGATGTTCAGAATCTGCTTTGAGCAGGATACTGACTTCAATTGAGATTTATCTGCGAATTGGAAATGGGACGAAAGTCGCTGTTTCAACCGTAGATACCTAAGCTTAGGAACAACCTTCGGGTGTGTACTTAAATTAGGAAACTGTTATAATGTAACTAGTTTGACTAGATACATTATCTCTATATCAGTGTTTAACCCGCTGCGGGTGAACCTTTATATTCTAGAACACTAAAGTGTTTTATTAAGATAAAGATGATATTGAGATAAACACATTAGATGTGAATAACAGAATTTATATTTGAATACATCTTACATCAAATCCGAACACACATCAACCGGCGCGGCAAAGCATCGTGGTAAAGGGTTTTAACCCCTCCCCATAAGGGATCTTTCATTCCACTTACTAAGCCCATGCGCTTGATTGAACCATGCGAAAAAGATAAAGACACTAATATCAAATTAGTATGCCCGATTGAACGTATCTTGCATCCAACCGAACACACATCAACCGGCGCGGCAAAGCATCGTGGTAAAGGGCTTTAGTCCCTCCCATAGGGGATCTTTCATTCCACTTACTAAGCCATGTGCGCTCGATTGAATCATGCATAAATAAACAACATACAGAATTCAAGTGACGAAAAATAAATAAACAAAAGCAACACAAAAAAAAAGAGGGTGCCGTTTACTCAAGCGGTACGTGAGTTGTGTCCCGAGTACAGATCATATTACCGTCCATTCGGAATCGGCTATGAAATTTATGTCCGGGTTTCCATCCATGATATACAGAAGAGTTGACACATCTCGCATTCATTCAATACCCACAACACACATCATACACAAGCAAGATTTAACAAACAAGTAAAATACAATCCAAATAAATAACAAAGGTCAAATAAAGATGAGTGTGAAAAGTACCATCAGGTCTAACCTTTTAGACAACTTTCATTTCAGGCTTGCGTTTTACGGATGTCGGAAGGGTACAACTCCTCAACTTCCCCGGTTCACTAGTTCAGGCGTCCTAGTTCACTGCTTTGCTGTTTTGCTTGCGATTCGAACTCCGTTCTGCTCCTCTTTGGCCTCTGGCTTGCTGCTCACTGCTCAGGCCACCTATTTTAAACGTTTTCAATGAACTGTTCCAAGTTTGCGTGGGTTCTTAGTGCAGTTGTGTGTGATTATTTTTAAGATTATCTATGCAGTTTTGTGTTACTGTTTTAGGGTTTTTAGGGACTGTTTTAAGAGGATTTGGGCTGCTGTTTTAAGGTGATTCAGGGCTGTTTAGGGCGTGTTTTAGGGGCTGGTTTTGAGGGTTTATTAGGGGGTGTTTCGGTGGTTGTAAGGGCTGTATGGGGGGATGTGTTCTCGGTGAAGGAGGGGAGTGTTTTGATTGGCTAAGGAGGGTTATTGCTTGTGGTGGTCTCGACTTTGAAGGATTTTGGTGTTCTGGATTCGGCTAAGGGTGAGTTTGGTTTGTTTTGGATTCGGCTATGGTGGTTGTTGGTGCTTGTTGTCTCGGCTATGGAGGAGATGGTTAGGGCTCTTTGTTCTCTTTGTGTGTATATGTGAAGTGTTTTTTTTTTGTTGTCTTGGGTTGTATTAGAGAGAGTTGGGCGTGAATTATATGTGTCAAGGAGAGGATGGCTTTGGTTAGGGGTTGTTTATATAGAAGAGAGCTAGGGTTTGCCCTTGTCTCATAAGGAAGAGATCTAGTTTCCAAATTAGGAGTCCTAAGGATGGTATATACACAAGATTGATGGGGGACAAAATATTTTAAATTAGGAAGTCAACTATTTTAAATTGGTAGATGTCTTATTAGATTAGGAAGTCAAATATTTGATTGGTTTTAATTGGTTAGGATTGATTTTAATTAGGCATATCTTCTTTTTAATTTTAGTATATGATATATTCAAATTATTTAAATTAGGCATGATTTTGTTTAAGTATTTGGTAAATGTTTTATTTAATTGGTAAATGGTTTTAAATATTTTATTTAATGTTTAATGTTTAAATTAATATTTATTTATTTAATTTGGGATGTGTTTTATGGGCTTTGGGGAGCTAAATGGGCTGGGGTGTGAGGCTAGCAGCAAAACCAGAATTACCGACACCGTTCGAACGCTTCCTCGAACCCGACACGAACGCCCGCAATCTGTTTGACGTTCGAACGAAGTAACGAACGCAGCACTAACGAAGACAGTGAGCTTGTTTATTCTGAATTTCCCCTTCCGATATCCGTTTCCCGCGGCTTCCGTGACTCAAAAGGTAGTGCCTCCAAATGAGACTCATCATCGGGTTCACATGCAAAATACAATGCCTACAGTCGCCCCCACTTTGATGGGGCTTGTGCAGTGTGTGACTGTGACAGTCCTATCAAAGTCTATGCAATGCATTTTTTTACTTACCTGGCTAGCTACTGTCTCGAGCTGAGCTGATACTGCAGTGGACCTCGATCCTGAGACGCATCTCGATATTGCTGATGATGTGGGCCTCGCCTGCAAAATGATGTGATGTGGAGCCTCGCTCCTCAGCCGATATTGGCTTCGCCCCCAAGCTGATATAATGTGATGTGGAGCCTCGCTCCTCAGCCGATATGGGCTTCGCCCCCAAGCTGATATAATGTGATGTGGAGCCTCGCTCCTCAGCCGATATGGGCTTCGCCCCCAAGCTGATATGATGTGATGTGGAGCCTCGCTCCTCAGCCGATATGGGCTTCGCCCCCAAGCTGATATAATGTGATGTGGAGCCTCGCTCCTCAGCCGATATGGGCTTCGCCCCCAAGCTGATATGATGTGATATGGAGCCTCGCTCCTCAGCCGATATGGGCTTCGCCCCCAAGCTGATATAATGTGATGTGGAGACCCTCGCTCCTCAGCCGATATGGGCTTCGCCCCCAAGCTGATATGATGTGAGGCTTACTGCTCGCTCTTTTCCGTCTCAACACCTGTTTACACAAAACAGAACAAACACAAAAATATGCAATATAGGTTACGTGTATGCATGTATGCAGGAGTTTTCTTATTCCGTTGGGTTAGGTCTTCCACTGGCGACCAAGTCTTCTCAGGCAAAGTACAACTTCAACCTGTCAACATTGATTGGTTCTGTGAATTCATTTCCCTCGAGGTCTGACAACTTCACTGCTCCATTTCCCATGACTTTCTGAACGATGTAAGGTCCTTCCCAGTTCGGCCTGAATTTCCCTCTCGGATCTGTCGTCGACGGCCTCGACTGCTTAAGTACCAAATCACCCTTTCTGATCTTTGTGGGACGTACTTTCTTGTTGAAGGCCCGGGCCAGTCTCTTCTGATACAACTGCATGTGATGTAAGGCTCTTATCCTTTTCTCACCAAAGAGTACTAACTGATCAAATCTCTGTGCGGCCCATTCTGACTCAGGTAACTCTGTCTCTGCTAATACCCTCATAGACTGTATTTCCATTTCCACCGCAGTACCGCATACACCTCCCATCCCATACACTAAAGAGTAAGGTGTTGCACCCTTGCTGTTCTGACTGACGTTCTGTACCCCCACAAGGCATACGGTAGTCTCTCAGCCCAATCCCTGCAGTTCTCTGTCATCTTAGCCAGAATTGTCTTTACAGTCTTGTTGGCTGCCTCAACTGCCCCATTCGCTTGTGGCCTGTAAGGTGATGACTTATGATGGCCTATCCCGTACCTTTGCAGCATTGCCTTTGTCTCTCCTTGAAACTGTACCCCATTGTCCGTGACCACGTGGTGCGGCATACCATACCGACAATGAGGTTCCGTGCTATGAACTTGGCCATCTGTTTTGCTGTAACGTTCCGGAACGACTCAGCTTCTACCCATTTTGAGAAGTAATCCACTGCTACTACTATGAAGCGATGCCCATTAGATGCATTCGGTCGAATTTCCTCCCCGATCATGTCAATCCCCCATGCTGAGAATGGCCATGGCTCTGACAGCCCGTGCAACTCTGTATGTGGCAGATGACTCAGATTGCCATGTATCTGACAGTCGTGACAGTGCTTTACCATCCTTGCGCAGTCTGTCTCCATAGTCGACCAATAAAACCCTGTCTCACTATCTTGCGGGACAAGTTCAACCCATTCATGTGCGGACCACATACCCCGGCATGTACCCTCTTCATCACTTTCTGAGCTTCTTCTTTCTCAAACATTTCAACTGAATGCCGTTTGCTTGCCTTTTGTACAGTTCCCATTTTAAGATTACATACATACTGGAAGCCAACTTCTGAATGGCTATTCTGTCTTTTCTGCCTGCCCCTTCCGGGAGTTCACCATATTCCAGATACCTCTGGATGTCATAATACCAAGGTTTACCATCGTCGACCTCAACTCCCAGAATTCTTTCTATCTCATAAACAGGTCTGCTCGCTGTTGTCAGTATCAACGGTCTCATCATCACTAACTTTTCTGGATTTTCCCAAGTTGCTGCAAGTGTAGCCAAGCATCTGCCATCTGATTCTCTTCTCTCGGTAAGTGCTGAAACTTACACTCGGGGATAACCTGTGCCAACTTTCTGAGGTGAAAAAGGTAAGGTTTCAACCGTTCTTCTTTCAATTCCCATTCTCCTCGCATCTGCTGGACTACCAACATAGAATCTCCGTAGACTTCCACACTCCACACTCCGGCCTTCAAGGCTATCAATGCTGTCAAACCAAGCACATGCTTCATACTCGGCCATGTTATTAGTCACTCTGAATGTCAACCTCTTGGCTAAAGGCAAAGTCTCCCCTTCGGGGGTCACTATCAATTTCCTCCCTCTCATCTGCTCCGTCGAAATACATCTTCCATCTCTGAACTGTTATTGCTTGGATCTCTTCATCTGGAAATTCAAACTTATACTGATCCCCCTCAACAGGTTGCATTGCCAGAAACTCCGCTACTGCTCGCCCTTTGATCACTTTGGAGGTGAGATATTCAATGTCAAACTCTGTCAGCAATACCAACCATCTGCCCAACTTTCCCACTAGTGAAGGCACCGAATGAAGATACTTCAGAGGATTCTCCTTTGCCACTACCTGGATCTTGTATGACTGGAAGTAATGCCGCAATTTTCTGGAAGCCCATACCACTGCAAGACAGATCTTCTCAACTTCTTGATACCGAGCCTCATACGGGAGCATCTTCTTACTCAGATAATAAACTGCATGTTCTACCCCTGTCTCATCTGCCTGTACCATCATTGCCCCCAGTGCTTCTGATTCTATAGCCAAATACAATATCAAAGGTCTGCCCGACCTCGGAGGTTTCAATACAGGAGGCTTTACCAAGTACTCTCTGATCTTGTCGAAGGCTGTCTGACACCGTTCATTCCATCTCACTGGCTGATCTTTTCTCAACAGTTTGAAGATAGGCTCACATACTGATGTCAACTTGGCGATGAACCGACTGATGTACTGAATCTTTCCCAAGAATGCTCTGACTTCTTTTTCTGTCTTCGGTGCAGGCATTTCTGTGATTGCCTTGATCTTCTCGGAGTCTACCTCTATTCCGCCCATTCCCACTGTATGACCAAGCAATTTCCCTGATGTCACCCCAAACACACATTTCTTGGGATTTAGCCTTAGGTTATATCTGTCAACTCTCTAAAGGAACCTTTCCAGTGCTTCAATATGCCCAACTCTTGTCTCTGATTTCACCATCATGTCATCCACATACACCTCAATCTCTTTGTGCATTAAGTCGTGGAAAAGTGTGGTGGCCATCCGCTGATAGGTAGCCCCCGCATTCTTAAGCCCAAACGGCATAACCTTGTAACAATAAGTACCTACCCCACTCGGTAACAAATGCAGTCTTGTGTTTATCTTCCTCAGCCATGAGAACCTGATTGTAACCTGAAAATCCATCTGCAAATGAATACATAGCAGATAAAGCCGCACTATCAACCAGAACATCTATATGCGGCAGAGGAAAATCATTTTTCGGACAAGCCTTGTTGAGATCTCTATAGTCTACACACATTCTGACCTTCCCATCTTTCTTTGGTACCGGCACTATATTAGCCAACCACTCTGGATATTTTACTACTTCCAGGAACCCCACATCTATCTGTTTCTTAACTTCCTCTCTGACTTTCTCAGCCCATTCTGGTCTCATCCGTCGGAGTTTCTGTTTTATTGGCCTCATATTCGGATAAGTTGGTATCGTGTGCTGGGCAATGTTTCTGTCTACCCTAGGCATGTCCTCATAGGACCAAGCAAACACTTTGGCATATCTGACCAACACTTCTTCTAGTTTCTCCCTCTCTTCGGAGGTTACTTCACTTGCAATCAGAATTTCCTTGGGGTTCTCAAGTGTACCCAAGTTAAATGCAGTAGTTCTGGCTGAACTGATATCAAATATGCTTGATTCCTTCCTGCAGAGCAAATGGAAATGACTCAGGCAAGTAAGCAAAAAAATGTCTTGTTATTGGATAATGCGGAAGTACATTCAAACAAATCAGGAAGATAAATGTCTTCATCATCTATAGACACTTCTTCCTCTGCAATCAGATCTTCCTCAGGCTTTTCGTCCTCTCCCAGAGTCAGGCTTTCCAACTTCATCAATTCTTCTTCTTCCAATTCTCTGCTTCCACAGCTTCTTTAACCAGCGGTTTCTCACCCAACAAATCCTGGAAGATCTCAAATCCCGGTACCACACAATTCCATTAACTTCCACAGGTTCAGGCTCCCCTTGATATCCTGAAGCTTTCACAAAACATTCCATCAGTTTCAGGCCCTTTTTCTTGACCTTTGGCTTTTCTTCTTCATCAGACTTATACCCCAAACCTTTCCGAGTGGTCTGTCCTCTGAAATCTGGCAATTTTGAACCTTCACCCGGTTCAAATTTCATTTTCTCCATAATCCTAGCCACCCTAGGATCCACCCATTCCTCAAAAGTAGCTGACACCTGAAACCTTGTGAAAGGTTGTATCTCCAAGGCAGCCACGGCATTATCTACCTCAGCCCGGATAGTAACAACTTCTCCCTCATACGGGAACTTGATCATCTGATGCAAAGTGGAAGGCACGCCCCCAAGTTTGTGAAACCAAGGCCTTCCCAACAATAAGGCAAAAGTGGCTGGGATGTCCAGCACTGTGAACTCAACCTCATCTCTCAATCGGTCCTACCTTGACCATAGCCACAAAGGTACCCTCAACTCCCATTTTACTGTCATCATAAGCTTTAATAGTCATACTGGAGGGGTCCAAGTCTGTTGCTTTCATACCCACCCAATTTTGCTAGAATTTTCAGCGGGCACACATTGATGGACGAACCGTCATCCACCATCACACATGAAGTTTTCTTGCCCCTCACTTCGGCCCTGATAAATAAAGGCCTATTATGATTCCTCCCCTCTGCTGGAAGTTCATCCCTCGGAAAGAAATCTGTAATGCCTCTTTCTGAACAGCCCTAACAAAACATTGTAGGGTTGGCATCCTCCGGCATAACAATTTTACTCAAGGCCTCAACCATGCCCGTCTGTGCTCTTTAGATGCACACAATAACTCCCATATGCTGACTTGAGCCATTGTCTTCCTCAATTGCCTCAGCACTACATCTCCTTCAATATTCTCTGAATTCTCAAGCATTTCTCTCCCATCGGTCAAGGTTTTTTGCCCTTATCCGCCACATCATTGTAAAAACGCACTGCGTGTCATTCCCTTTACTTCTCTCTTCATCACTACTAGAGAAGTCAAGCCAGAAATTCTTCCCCAACTCAAGTTCACCCTCACTGCTGCTGTCCCAAATTCCAAGGCAAAAGGATTCAGGGTGGAAGGTTTTCAGGACATAGTCTTCTGGAAGGCCAGAACTAATCATGTAGATTGGTGGGGGTACAGCTCGGTAATTGGGTAAGGGGTTTCTGTTTGTGTCTGGTTGTTCGGTTTCGGGGTCAGGTATCTTTTTCGAGTCAATGAGGTCTTGGATCTCGTGGCGCAGTCGGGCACAGTTGTCAGTGTCATGGCCCTTCTGCTGATGGAAATAACAGTAAAGTTTGAGATTGAAATGTGGTGGTGTGGGTTTGGGATAGATTTGGCTTCTAAAGGCTTTAAAAGCCCTTGCCTCTTCAGTTTCTCTAGCACTTTTGACAAGGGCCTTCCCATTTAGAAAACTGACGGTTCCAGATAGCGGTAATCTCAGCAGAAACGGGCTTTGCTCCCGATGTTCCCCCAATGGGCCTCCTGTTCAGACCATAGAATTTTCTATTCTCGGCCTCTTCTTCCTCAATGTCCATGACAGTTTCCCTCAACTGCTAAAATCAGTAATCATGGAGGTCATCCTCCTCAGCTTCCCATAGATGGAGGGCTTGGTGCCCTTGATGATCATTTTAATCTGGTCCTTCTCTGAGGGCCTAGTCTTCATTTTCAACAACTGACCCCTCCATCGGTCCACGTACTCCTTAAAACTCTCCTCCGATTTCTGCTTAACATTCTCCAGATCGCGGAGTGACAGATCGATCTCTAGGTCAGTGACATACTGCTTCAGGAAAGCATCAGCTAACTCTCCCTCCAATCTTCCTTCACTTTCTTCTCTAAACTGTGGTACCACCCACATGAGCTCCTTCAAGCGACATCCCGAACATTTTCTGCACTTGGCGCTGAGATAAGCCAACTGAACTCATGACTGATACAAACTGTCGGAGATGCACCCTTGGATCCCCATTCCCGTTAAACTTAGCCATATCAGGCATCTTTGATCTGCTTGCCGGCAACTGTTCCTCGAAAGTCAGTGTGTCATAATCCAGCAGATCCTCATTCTTACCCTTCATCTTACGGTAACCGACTTAACCTGATCCCGGAGTTTCTGTAACTCTGCCTGAGACCCAGATACTCTGCCTGCTGCATACTCTGCCATATCATCATCAAAAGCGGGGGTATCATCCCCCAATCTGTTCGGAGATTCCTCTTGCCTCACATCCCCAGAATTAACCCCGGTACGGGACCCAGCTATACCAGCCATAGCAGTAGTCAAAGCCTGCAACTGTTCAGTGATCTTGGCGAGACCGTTCTCTAACTGATCCATACGGGACACCTCATTATCGGATTCACTCATACTTGTTCTTTTAGTGAGTCTTGTCCCTTCTCTAACCCAAACGGTATCTATGATGTCTTTTTGAGACATAGATAGTGTTAACATGATATATGTATGTATGAGGTGCATGAGATGCATGTAACATATATAACATACTAAATCAATTATAACTCTCAAGCAAATCGGCCCGTTATCATTTTAGAATCTTTGGGCTAATTGTCATAGGAGTGAACCATCCCAGTTTAAATGGCCCAATGAGTTCACATCTCATGACAAGGTGCCCGACTAAACCCAAATGGTAACGTTCCGAACACAATCACAAAGTGGCCCATCAATCACTTAGAAGCCTTTGGCCCAATAGTCATGAAATATGTTCTTGTCCCAGTTTAAATGGCCCAACAAGCCCATATCCCATGATAAATGGTCCAAATGGATCCAAACAACGATGTTCCCAAACACAAGCATAGAAGAAAGAAAGATGATGCAAACATGACATAATAATTTCTACAATAATGGCCCATCAACATTTTAGAAGCTTTTGGCCTAATAGTCATAAGGTGTGAACTTGCCCCAGTTTAAATGGCCCAGCAAGCCCGCATTTCTGACAATAGTCCAACTGCATCCAAATGAGGATGGTCCACAAGCACATATTCAAGGAAATAATTGTTACTTTAGCCAACCCGGTCTATGGGTGGGTTAGCAAGAGTATAGACAAGGCTCTCACCGGCGAAGGATGGCCCACAACTAGGTCTCCCCACTCAAGGGTTCGAGCAACCAAGTGAGCACACCTTTTTTTATACACTAAGGTACGTGCCAATGAGCTATTGTGTGTGTGACGGACTGTCAAATGGATTTCCCGTTGTAGATTCCCCAGAGGGAAGGTGGAGCGAGGCTCACTTAAATACCCAAGCCTCTTAGGCTCTTATCGCTTGTTGTCAGGAATAAACAACGAGTCCTCCAAATTAGTCCATCACAATAGGCTACGAGTAGATGGCTATCTAGGTGCCTTCACAGCTTTTCCTTCTAGAAAGGTAGTGAATGAAGGAAGACACCAAACCATTACCTAGCCTAAAAATGCCTTTGATTAAACCCTCACTTTATCCACTATAGACACGGTAAATTAAAACATAAATCCAAACATCACAAGTCAATATTTCGGGGCCGATTCTCTATCCCCAATGGAGTCGCCAGACTGTGGGAACACAGAAATCTGGGGCGACGCATGCTGTCCCGGGCTCGCGGCCCGGTCGGGAGTACGGAGTAGCCACGGGGGACAAAACCGGAGAATGATGGAGTCGCCACCCGGTGTGAACCGGGAAAATGAGATTTAAGGCCGCACTCACCCCTCGCAAGGGAAGACCTCAAACCATTGGGTTCGGAATGGTCCCTTACTTATGCCACTTGTAATGACAGGATTTATGTAATAATTTAATCAGGCTTAAGTAACACTTATTCCTAAGAATATCATGCTTCTATATTCACGGGTATGAAATAAAACTTATACATACATTTCACATATATCTCATATCTAAGAACACATGCCTGAAAATACCTCAAAGTAACAATGAACATACAACTTCATTCAGCATATCATATTCATGAAAAACACAAGCATACATAATAACAGCACAAGCATACATGTGAGCACTTTTCCAAGTGATACGTGGAATTGTATCCCAAGTACAGACCGCATTACCGTCCATTCGGAATCGGCTACGGAATTTATGTCTGGGTTTCCATCCGATATATCACAAGAAAAATACTCCAAAGTCATCATGGCATAGGTATATGAATCGTAATACGTTAAATCAAGACTAAGGCAAATGACGCAACTAATGGAATAAACATGCTTTTCATTATTACGTGCACAAAGATAAGAATGACTATGTTTGGTTCCATAAAACAATCACCTAAGAAACAATTATACATGGCATGTGATGAATATGTCTCAGTTCAGTGTGTTCGCGTTCGTGTAGCGTTCGTAAACGCGTTCGAACGGTAAACAGAAGGTTCGCGTTCGTATGGCGTTTGATAACGCGTTCGAACGGAAATGAAACAGAATGCTTATGTTCGTATGGCGTTTGTTAACGCGTTCGAACGGAAATGAAACAGAATGCTCATGTTCGTATGGCGTTTGTTAACGCGTTCGAACGGAAATGAAACAGAATGCTCACGTTCGTATGGCGTTCATGAACGCTTTCGAACGGAAATGAGACCTGATGCATGATAAGGAAAAATGCATGCGCGTTCGAGTTGCGTTCGTAAATGCGTTCGAACGGGAACAGACCTGACGTATGAAATGGGACGCAATACATACACAACAAAAATAAAGGGGCGCGGTGAAGTACTGCCGTAAAGGTGGCCTTTTGGGGCTCTTGGTCTCTCAAAGAGAGGACCTTTAGACGAACATACTAAGACCAACCGCGCGTAACATCACACAACACATACAAAAATAGAGCCAATCATATCAAAACCAAGTATGCCCGATTGAACCATCTTACATCCAATCCGAACACACATCAACCGGCGCGGCAAAGCATCGTGGTAAAGGTTTTAACCCCCTCCCCATAAGGGATCTTTCATTCCACTTACTAAGCCCATGCGCTTGATTGAACCATGCATAAAAAGATAAAGACACTAATATCAAATTAAGTATGCCCGATTGAACGTATCTTGCATCCAACCGAACACACATCAACCGGCGCGGCAAAGCATCGTGGTAATGGCTTTAGCCCCTCCCATAGGGGATCTTTCATTCCACTTACTAAGCCATGCGCTCGATTGAATCATGCATAAATAAACAACATACAGAATTCAAGTGACGAAAAATAAATAAACAAAAGCAACACAAAACAAAAGAGGGTGCCGTTTACTCAACTGGTACGTGGAGTGTGTCCCGAGTACAGATCATATACGTCCATTCGGAATTGGCTATGAAATTTATGTCCGGGTTTCATCCGATATACCGCGAGAGTTGACACATCTCTCATTCATTCATACCCACAACACACATCATACACAAGCAAGATTTAACAAACAAGTAAAATACAATCCAAATAAATAACAAAGGTCAAATAAAGATGAGTGTGAAAAGTACCCTCAGGTCTAACCTTTTAGCCAACTTTCAGGCTTGCGTTTACGGATGTCGGAAGGGTACAACTCCTCAACTTCTCGGTTCACTGGTTCAGCTTCTAGCTCACTGCTTTGCTGTTTTGCTTGCGGTTCGAACTCCGTTCTGCTCCTGTTCGGCCTCTGTCCTGCTGCTCACTGCTCAGGCCACCTATTTTAACGTTTTCAATGAACTGTTCCAAGTTTGCATGGGTTCTTAGTGCAGTTGTGTGTGATTATTTTTAAGATTATCTATGCAGTTTTTATGTTACTGTTTTTAGGGTTTTTAGGGACTGTTTTAAGAGGATTTGGGCTGCTGTTTTAAGGTGATTCAGGGGCGTTTAGGCGTGTTTTAGGGGGCTGGTTTTGAGGTTTATTAGGGGGTGGTGTTTCGGTGGTTGTAAGGGTTGTATGGGGGGATGTGTTCTCGGTGAAGGATGGGAGTGTTTTGATTCGGCTAAGGAGGGTTATTGGGTTGTGGTGGTCTCGACTTTGAAGGATTTTGGTGTTCTGGATTCGGCTAAGGGTGAGTTTGGTTTGTTTTGGATTCGGCTATGGTGGTTGTTGGTGCTTGTTGTCTCGGCTATGGAGGAGATGGTTAGGGCTCTTTATTCTCTTTTTGTGTACATGTGAAGTGTTTTTTTTTGTCTTGGGTGTGTATTAGAGAGAGTTGGGCGGTGAATTATATGTGTCAAGGAGAGGATGGCTTTGGTTAGGGGTTGTTTATATAGAAGAGAGCTAGGGTTTGCCCTTGTCTCACAAGGAAGAGATCTAGTTCCAATTAGGAGTCCTAAGGATGGTATACACAAGATTGAGGGGGGACAAAATATTTTAAATTAGGAAGTCAACTATTTTAAATTGGTAGATGTCTTATTAGATTAGGAAGTCAAATATTTGATTGGTTTTAATTGGTTAGGATTGATTTTAATTAGGCATATCTTCTTTTTAATTTTAGTATATGATATATTCAAATTATTTAAATTAGGCATGATTTTAGTTTAAGTTGGTAAATGTTTTATTAATTGGTAAATGGTTTAAATATTTTATTTAATGTTTAATGTTTAAATTAATATTTATTATTTAATTTGGGATGTGTTTTATGGGCTTTGGGGAGCTAAATGGGCTGGGGGTGGGGTGTGAGGCTAGCAGCAAAACCAGAATTACCGACACCGTTCGAACGCTTCCTCGAACGCGACACGAACGCCCGCAATCTGTTGACGTTCGAACGAAGTAATGAACGCATCACTAACGAAGACAGTGAGCTTGTTTATTCTGAATTTCCCCTTCCGATATCGTTTCCCGCGACTTCCGTGACTCAAAAGGTAGTGCCTCCAAATGAGACTCATCATCGGGTTTCACATGCAAAAATACAATGCCTACAGTAGTGTAACGGGTAGAAGTGATACTAGTGTGCTAGCATGAGAGTTAAAGAGAGATTTGATCTAGGATCATTGTGTTTAGTATCCATCCGCATATCATTATTGTTTATTTTCATATGCGCTTTATTATGTATTTAGAATGCATGTTTAAGGGTGTATGATGATGAGACCTTAACAAAGATAATAAATTGGTAGCCAATTTGCACGCGAAAAAAACCCTCATCAATATCATGCGTTTTTCCTTCTATTGAGTGATTCATACTCAAGATCCTAGATTGGCATTGGGTTGTTGGCCAAAGTCAAGCCTTTGTCCGTCGAAGATGTGTTTGAATCACGAGAGTTTTGTTCTATATTGGTGTCTTGTCCAAATTGTGGTTTGTTGGCCAAAGTCAAGACCACTTCTTGTCCATCGACATTGATTGCGAAGCTTTCCATGGTCAATGGGTCGCGCTTGACTGGGATCATTAAGCTTGTTGTGCGAAAGCCAGGCTTAGTTGATTCAGAGGAAAAAGGTTAGGCAATACATTGGATGTATTGGCATATATAAGATATATGTTAAGGATTTGGATATCCGCCTACTGGATCTAGGAAATGGATTGGATCCATTGATCTTAGAGATCTACCTAGTTAAATATCATACAATTTGTTGGCCAAAGTCAAGATTGTGTGTTATTTAACGGGATCCTAGCCCACTAGGAAACGCGGTTTCCCGAGTACTCGACAGAGGGTTAGAGGCTCGCCGCGAAAAATAGTGGGAGGCAAGAATTGAATTTGCAATACTCGTTCAAATTACTTGCCATACGCGCTCAATCAAATATCATTCGTCGTTATGATTTAAATGTCAGTTAGACTAATATTTAAATCGTTTTTTTATTAAATAGTTGGACTATATATTCAAACTATTCAATTATAGTTGATTTTATAATTGGATTTAGTAATCAATGTAATTGATTTTAATCAATATAATTATTAGTACCTTAATTATTGATTAAATAGTTGGACTATTAAAAATCAAGATATATTGAAAGATTGGACATTTAAAACATAATCTTGGATTAAAATGTTTAAATGGTTTAATTTTCAAATTGGGAATAATTTCAGGATGGCCCTGGAAATAAATAATAAGTTACTTTATTTGATAAAATAACATATTATGTCTAAGCCTAGAATTAAGCAAATAGTAGAGCATAATCTTTGGAAGATTTATGTGATGATAACTTAAAGTGCTTAATCCACCATACATGTCATAAATCTATGTTAAGATTTAACAAGTATTGAAATTGTAATTAATAACTCTTGGAGAGTTAATGACTATTCTCAAGGAGATAAAGTCAAACTTTACAATTAGGCTAATAGCGCAAGGCGCACCTTACTTCGATATTCTAGAAACCCAAGGCTTGCCCGAAGGCTTCTGAAATATTAAAAAAGGTAAAGGCAAGATCATTATAATCTTCCGGGAAGATAAAGAACATATCCCAAAATGACTGCCGTTTGGATATGGCAGACATGAAGGAATTAAAGAAAGAGCAAGGCTCTGACTTTAAATATATTCGTCATTATTATGTTCACTACTAGTATTGAAATTGGATTTTAAAAACTTAGTGTGGTACATAAAAATATATGCATTGATGCTCAGAATCTGCTGTGAGCAGGATACTGACTTCAAGCTGAGGTTAATCTGCGAATCGAAAAAGGGACGAAAGTCGCTGTTTCGACCGTAGATACCTAAGTTTAGGAACTACCCTTGGGGTATGTACTTAAATTAGGAAACTGTTATAATGTAACTAGTTAGACTAGAAACATTATCTCTATATCAGTGTTTAATCCATTGTGGATAAACCTTTATATTCTAGAACACTAAAGTGTTTCATTATATAAGATGACATTGAGATAAACACATTAGATGTGAATAACAGTATTTATATTTGAATATAAATAAAATCTCGAACATATATTATGACAAACTAATAGCTCATACTGATCTGATCAGATGAAACTTAAATGTGGCATTGTTGTCTAGGACACAATAAACAAGACTCGTATATCCACACTTTTGAAGAGTGGGTACTAGGACTGATTTGATTATTCAAATAAAGTCTACGAATCTAGTTCTTAGGTAAAGTACCTAAAATACTATTTACTTGGTAATAGTGATAAATGCCATCGATCTGTAAGCCCTATTCATAGTGAAGTTAGTAGGCCCATATCTAGCTAGGCTAGATGTGGATATGAATATTTCGTGACCTATACGGATGTGGCATCGCGTTATGGTTATGTGTTTCTATTAAAGAACATAAATCGGAAACTTTTAGAGTTTCGACACGAAATAGACAAACAGATCGGCTAAAGTATTAAACCGTCACGGTAAGACCGAAATGGAAAATACTTAAGCAATAAGTTTCACATATACTTGAAAGAGTATAGTATTCTTTCAAATGAGGACTCCTCCCGAGACACGTCAGTTTGACGGTGTGTCCATACGGAGAAACCGAATTTTGTTAGACATGATAAGGTTTATTATGAGTCGCTCTGAGCTACCATTTCCTTCAACGGATATGCATTAACAGTGCAAAACTTATTTGGAATAAGGTTCCATATTAATCTGTTAGACAGAATTCATATTAGATATGATCAGGGATAGAAACATGGTTTTTACTCCTAACGATTTGGGTATGCTGGGCATATGTTTGGATGATGCCAAACTAAAACCTAAATCGGATAAGTGCCAAATGTAGGTTATCCTAGGGAAAACCATAAGTATAGTACTTATACAACTCACTGGAGAACAATTGTAATTGTTGCTCACCATGCGGTCTTCCTTAGAGGAATACCGATATGCAGTGGTAAGTGGGAGGACAGTAAAACTCGATGAAAATCAGAGTGATACTTTTCAAGGCATGAAGTCCTTAATGGAACACAAACTGTTCATCAAGGATGAACATATACCATTAATCTTCGTATACACAAGAACCGCGTAGATCGGAGAGAATCAGAAAACGACCTAGGGTATGGGTTTCTGATGTCACCCATAAAGATGTCAATCTTATTAAGAAGACAAACCGACTACGAATGAGGAAGTAATACAAGTTATCGACTCCCTTTTATGGCAAAGTGCCATGAGTCCGAAATGGATTCCATGTAAAACAACTATGTTAAAATACTAGTTGATGTACCATAAGGCATTGTGCCTATAGGTACTGTATAAGTCTTCAAGGAAGACATACATGGAAGGCAACATACCAACGTACAAAGCTAGGCTTGTAGCGGAAAGGTATCGTTATCAATATTGTGTTGATTACAGTTCAACCTTTTACCTGTTGACACGGTAAATCCATTTGGATAATGCTTGCTGTAGCTGCACGTTTCATTTATGAAACGTGTCAGTTAAAGGTCAAAATCGCTTTCCTTAAAAGGAAACCTTTTGGAGGATGTTTATAACATCCTGACGATTTTGTCGTACTAAAACCAACAAACTAGGTTTGCGTGTTGTTCGATCCATGTTTGGGTTGAAGCAAGCATAAGTTCTTGGAACTATTGTTTTGATGTAATCATGATAGTCAATGATTTGATTCAAAACAGAATGATTCTTGTGTATATGAGAGGGTTAGTGGGAGCGCACAGACAGTGGCTGTCCTTAAAATAATGATAATGTAATATATATTCATTTCTTGGAAATGATATTCCCATAAAATAATTGGTGAAAGCTTGGCTTTCAAGAGAAAATTCTCCGTAGAATTCTCGGGAGAAACAACCTTTATTCTGGGAATAAAGATCTACTAGGATAGATTTAAGTTGTTAAAACTCTCTGGGAAATTGTACATTAAAATGTACGCGACCTGGTGTCTCATACGCTATGAGCATATGGATTCACAATCAGGCCAATCCAAGTGATAGTCACTTGATTGATGTTAAGAACATCCGTTAGAATCTTAGAGATCTAAGGATGTTGTCTTAATCTGTGGAGAAGGAGAACTTGAAGTGTGGGATCACTGGGATCTTACTGCAAGTTTCCGAACCGATAAAGACGACTAAAGGTCGCAAATGGTACTGTACAGTTTGAATAACGGTACAGTGAGCTGGAAATCTTCCAAGCAAGATACTGTTACCGGATAAATAACAAATACAGATTATTGCTGCAGCTGAGGCAGCAATAGGAGCCATCTGGGTCAATAAATAAATCTAATTAGATTAGATATAGTTCTGTTAGCGGCTGAGCTGGGCGTCAGCACAGGCTAAAGAATTAATGGTCTCAACAACGATCCAGATACATACTTCGACTATTCATCTGATTCGTTCGGATCATACATCATGGTGATGTGATGATCGAATAAATCGCGTCAGATGATAATCATATAAGTCCGCTGACGAAAGCAGTTCTCAGCAGTTTGAGCCAACCGTACATAGTTCAGGTGTTAGACACTCGAGTGACTGGCTAAAGGCCAAGTGGGAGATTGTTGGACAGTTATGACCCATAGCGTCACTATTTGTACAGATCATAGTGTTGTTGTACAAATTAACTATGTGACAAAGGAGATTGCACTCTTATCATTTGTGATTAGATCACCTTAGATATAAAATGATATGAGGTCCTTATGATTTGTTCCTAGATTGAGAATGATATGAGACAGTATCAATCAACGAAGGATAAATCATTAAACATCCCTAGTCAGAGCATTGTCGAGATTGGACATCGATAGATGCGTAAAAGACTAGTATTACACTTGTGCGTGTTATGTGAGACATAACGGCATAGTTCTCGTATATCTGGGTATAGGATACTCAGACAAGTGTAATAGGAGGTGTATTTTCACCGATGGTACGGGAAACAGCTTCGCTCTGGATTAGACCACCGCAGAATCCCATTGGTAGTATGACCTTGTGTCTATGGGAGTCTGCAATCAGGGTAGGTGTATTTGGTCTTAACCTGAGACTTGCACCGCTAATACTTTGCGACAATCAATGTACTTTAGTTGAGGTCGTCCAGGGTTTTAACAGGTTCTGTGTACGCCGATGCTGGGTATATTGAGAATCGTAGTGTATTGGGGTGTGATGTCAAGACGAAAGTGTCACTCCAGTCATATGGAGATGATGGTCACGTAGGATAAGGTATTAGTGCTCTCATATGCTGCGCGCTATCGGGATATTGTGAGTAGGTCATGTATATCCGATTATAGAGACTAGTTACCAGACAATCCGACATGTGCTTCGTACGGGGGCAGACACATATCCAGCCCCAGGCCTAGCACGTGATCATCCGATACTGGATCGAAATACGCAATACTACGTATACTACGCCTGATATAGATCACATATTCCTGTAAGGATATTTCCGGAGAATTGGGTAGGCATGGCGCTTTGCTAGAGGCCAACCTTGTCTTGTAAATTGGTAAAACGTAATACTTGGTACTTACGTGTTCGGATAGTCCGACGACCGAATTTACTGCCAACATATCCGGAGATCTCATGGGTCGCTTCCCAATGATACACCGATGACGTATGACTCGCATTATATATTAATCTGGGATTAATTAGAAGAGAGAAATTAATCTGGGATTAATTACAGAGATATTTTATCTAGGATAAAATATCAATTTAAAGAGAGAGAACGATTAATTTGGAATTAATCGATAATAATATATTCGATATATTAAACGAAATTGATTTTTGATTAGGAATTAAAATTAGATTTTAATTCGGGTACTTGAATTAATTTAGAATTAATTCTTGAGCGACCGACGTGATTAGAAATTGGATTTATTAACGAGGAAATCGAGAAAATCGTTAATTTAGAATTATCGAAACCGAGCTCAGAATGTGTTTGCGAAGTTACGTCGATTTTGAATCACGTGCCGCAAGTCGCATCGCAAATCACATCGCAAGTCATAAAAGTCAAATCGCTTTTTGGAAAAGTAACTTTGACTCTTTGACTTTGACCTTTAAAATTTGGAGGGAAATTTTGGGGGGAAAAGACTTTTAACTTTTTGGAAAAGTGAAAGCCTTTTCCTTTTCACCTTTTACCAAGGGTAAAATGATTTAATAAACATTATTACATTTGTTTTATTTCTTTTTGGAAAAGAAAATAAATGGTAAAACATTTTAGTAATTTTGGAAATTATATAAGTGAAATGTTTTACACTTTTTCCCTTAACCTAATCTCTCATCCATCTCTCTCTTTTCTCTCACATGGTCACGCCCCAAGGCAGTGAACTGCCCAAGGGTTGGCCGAAAATGATGATCCATTTTGAGGGTTTTGTGGCAAGATCCAAGTGCTAGCACACTCCTAAGAGGCATACGAAGGTGTTAGGGAGACTCACCCACGAGCCGGGAATCGTTTGACGCAAGTTCGAGGATCAAATTCATGGACCAAAACTGAAACAGTGAGCAGTGGACTGCACACTATTGGCGCCACTTTGAAGGGGAAAATCTTTGTGTTCTTCTTCAAATCGTCACAACCGATCGATGTGAGTATTCCGCTATCTCCTTTGATGTATTCACACTTATTATTCATGCTTGTTTGATGATCTTGGGACCTAGAATAAAACCAACAGTACCGAATTGCAATAAATAACTATTGGAGAGTTAATGACTATTCTCAAGGAGACAAAGTCAAAGTTTGCAATAAGGCAAGTAGCGGAAGGCGCACCTTACTTCGATATTCTAGAAGGCCAAGGCTTGGCCAAAAAGCTTCTGGAGTATTGATAAGGGCAAAGGAAAAATCATTATAATCTTCTGGGAAGATAAAAAGACATATCCCAAAATGTCTGCCTAAAATGTGGCAAACGGGATCGCTGAAGCTCGACTCCATTTGGACAAAAGCAGACATGAAAGAACAGAAGACGAGGCAAGGCTCTGACTTCAAATATGTTCGTCATAAATATGTTCACTACTATTATTAAAAATTGGATTTTAAATACTTAGTGTGGTACATAAAATATATACATTGATGTTCAGAATCTGCTTTGAGCAGGATACTGACTTCAATTGAGATTTATCTGGCGAATTGGAAATGGGACGAAAGTCGCTGTTTCAACCGTAGATACCTAAGCTTAGGAACAACCTTCGGGTGTGTACTTAAATTAGGAAACTGTTATAATGTAACTAGTTTGACTAGATACATTATCTCTATATCAGTGTTTAACCCGCTGCGGGTGAACCTTTATATTCTAGAACACTAAAGTGTTTTTATTATATAAAGATGATATTGAGATAAACACATTAGATGTGAATAACAGAATTTATATTTTTGAATATAAATAAAACTCAAACGTACAAAATGACAAACAAATAGCTCATACTGATTTGATCAGATGAACATATTGTGGCATTGTTGTCTGGGACACCATTAAACAAGACTCGTATATCCACACTTTTGAAGAGTGGGTACTATGACTGATTTGATTCCATTTAAATAAAGTCTACGAATCCAGTTTATTGGGCAAAGTGCCTATAACACCTTTACTTGGTAAAAGTGTAAATGCCACCGATCAGTTAGCCCTAGTTCATAGTGAAGCAAGTGGGCCCATGTCTAGCTAGGCTAGAGGTGTATATGAATATTTCGTGACCTTTACGGATGTGGCATCGCGTTATGGTTATCTGTTTCTTTCGAAACACAAATCGGAAACTTTTAAAGTTTTCGACACGAAATAGACAGACAGATCGGCTAAAGTATTAAAACGTCACGGTAAGACCGTAATGGAAAATACTTAAGCAATAAGTTTCTAAAATACTTGAAAGAGTATAGTATTCTTTCAATGAGGACTCCTCCCGGAACACGTCAATTTGATGGTATGTCCGAACAGAGTAACCAAATTTTGTTAGACATGATAATGTTAATCATGAGTCGCTCTGAGCTACCATTTCCTTCAACGGATATCCATAAACAGTGCATAACTTATTTTGAATAAGGTTCCATAAAAATCTGATTGACAGACTTTATATTAGATATGAACAGGAAAGAAACCGGGTTTCTCATTCCTAATCATTTGTGTATGCTAGGCATATGTTTGGATAATACCAAACTAAAACCCAAATTGGATAAGTGCCAAATTATAGGTTTTTCTAGGGATACCAAAGTATAGTACTTATACAACTCACTAGAGAACAATTTTATTGTTGTTCACCATGTGGTTTTTCCTAAGAGGAATACCTATATGCAGTGGTAAGTGGTGAATAGTAAAACTCGATGAAAATCGGAGTAATACTATTTCAGGCACCGAATCCTTAATGGAACACAAATAGTTCATCAAGTAAGAAACTATACTAGTAATCTTTGAATACACAAGAACCACGTAAGTCGGAGAGAGTCAGAAAACAACCTAGGTATGGGTTTCTGATCTCACCTCGTAAAGATGTCAATCTTTTGAGGTATACTAACTGACTACGTATGAGGAAGTGATACAAGGTATCGACTCCCTATTATGGCAAAGTGCCATGACATCCGAAATGGATCCCATGTATATCAACAAGTTTGGATACTAATTGATGTACCGCAAGACATTGTGCATATTGGTACTTTATAAGTCTTCAAAAAAGACATACATGGATGGCAACATACAAACGTACTAAGCTGGGCTTGTAGCGAAAAAGTATCGTTATCAACATTGTGTCGATTACGACGAAACCTTTTACCTGTTGCCATGGTAAATCCATTTGGATAATGCTTGCTAATGCTGCATGTTTCATTTATGAAATATTTCAGCTGAACGGAAAATCGCTTTCCTTAAACGAAACCTTTTGGAGGATATTAAGAACATCCTGTCGGTTTTGTCGTACCAAAACTAGCAAATAAGGTTTGCAGGTTATTCGATCCATGTTTGGATTGAAGCAAGCATTAGGTTCTTGGAATTGTCGTTTTGATGTAATCATAATGGTTTATGATTGAATTCAAAAATGAAATGATTCTTGTGTATATAAGGAGGTTAGTGGGAGCGCACTGACAATAAATGTCCTATAAATAATGATAATATATGTCATTTCTTGGAAATGATATTCCCATAAAACAATCGGTGAAAGCTTGGCTTTCATGAAAACTCTCCGAGAAATCGTATATTGAAAAATGTACGTGACCCTGGTGTCTCATACGCTTTGAGCATATGGATTCACAAACGGCCAATCCAAGTGATAGTCCACTGGATTGATATTAAGAACATCCATTAGTGTCTTAGAGATCTAAGGATGCTGTCTTAATCTATGGAGAATGAGAACTTGAAGTGACTGGGATCATTACTGCAAGTTTCCTAACCGATAAAGACGACTATAAGTAGCAACAACGGTAAAATAAAGTTTTGAATAACGAAACAGTGAGCTGGAAATCTTCCAAGCAAGATACTGTTACCGAATAAACAACAAATGCTGGTTATTGCTGCAGCTGAGGCAGCAATAGAAGCCATTTGGGTCGATAATAAATCTAATTAGATTAGATATAGTTCTATTAGCAGCTGAGCTAGGCTACATCGTAGGCTAAAGAATTAACAGTCTCATCAACGATCCAGATATATACTTCGATATTCATCTGATTCGTTTGGATCATACATCGTGGCGATGTGGTGATCGAATAAATCGCATCAGATGATAATCATTCAAATCCGCTGACAAAAACCTTTTCTCAGCAGTTTGAGCCAACCGTACATAGTTCGGGTGTTAGACACTCGAGTGACTGGCTATAGGCCAAGTTGGAGATTATTGGACAATTATGACCCATAGCGTCACAAATTATGCAGATCATGGTGTTGTTGTATAAATTAACTATGTGACAAAGGAGATTGCACTCTTATCATTTGTGATTAGATCACCAAGATATATAAATGATAAGAGGTCCCTATGATTTGTTCCTGGATTGAGAATGATATGAGACAGTATCAGTCCACGAAGGATAAATCATTAAATATCTCTAGTCAGAGTATTATCGAGATTGGACATCGATAATGCGTAAAAGAGTAGTATTACACTTGTGCGCGTTGTGAGGGCATAACGACATAGTTCTCATATATTTGGGTATAGGATACTCATGCAAGAGTAATAGGAGGTTTTGTTTTACCGATGGTACGGGAAACAGCTTCGCTCTGGATAGACCCCCTCAGAATTCCATTGGTAGTATGACTATGTGTCTATGGAAGTCCGAAATCAGGGTAGGTGTATTTGGTCTTAACCTGAGACTTGCACCGCTAATACTTACGACAATCAATATACTTTGGTTTTGGTCGTCCAGGGCTTTAACCGGTTTCTGTGTACTCCTCTTCTGGGTATATCGAGAATCATAGTGTGTTGGTGTGATGTCAAGACGGAAGTGTCACTCCAGTCATATGGAGATGATGGTCACGTATGATACAATACTGGTTCTTAAATGCTGCAGCTATCAAGATATTATGACTAGTTCATGTATATCCGATTATAGAGACTAGTTACCAGACATCCGATATGTGCTTCGTACGGGGCAGACACAATTCCAGCCCCAGGCCTAGCACGTGATCATTCGATATTGGATCGAAATACGCAATACTACGTATACTACGCCTGATATAGATCCTTATATTCCTGTAAGGATATTTCTGGAGAATTGGGTAGGCATGGCGCTTTGCTAGAAGCCAACATTGTCTTGTAAATCGGTATAAACGTAGTACTAGGTACTTACGTGTTAGGATAGTCCGACGACCGAATTTACTGCCAACATATCCGGGGATCTCATGGGTCGCTTCCCAAAGATTCACCGATGACGTATGACTCGCACTTTTAATTAATCTGGGATTAATTAGATGAGAGAGAAAATTAATCTGGGATTAATTGCGGAGATATTTTATCTGGGATAAAATATCATTAAAGAGAGAAATGATTAATTTGGAATTAATCGATAAAATAATATATTCGATATATTATACGAAATTGGATTTCGACGAGGAATTAAAATAAGATTTTAATTCGGGCGAACGAGTTAATTTAGAATTAATTCGTTAGTGACGTGAATAGTGATTTCGCTAGGCATAATCATTTAATTGCGTCGCAACGGAAATTTGTTAATTTGAAATTAACGAACCCAAGCCCGAGATTATTTGCGAGCGCATTTGCATTTCGAATTCGAGTGCGGCACGCAAGTCAAATCAAGCGTCAAATCGCTAGTCGCATCTAGCGTCACATCATTCGTCAATCAAGTGATAGATGTCTTTCACTTTGAGTGATTGACGCCAGTCACTATTCACTGATTGATGGGAAGTGATGTGTGTGGTTGGCAAGCATTTATGGCTTGAAATTTTGAAAGAGAAAATAAGTAAATTAATTTTGGAAATTAATTTAGTGTATTAGATACACTTTCTTCTTCCAACCTAACTCTCTCTTCTCTCTTTCTTCATCTCTCATTCACGCCCACTGTGGGCTGTTCTTCACTGGTTTGTCGAGAGCCAAAGGAGAAAAGGGAAGCAAAGTGTGGTGATTTTGTGGCAAAATCATCAAGAGCTAGCACTCCGAGAGACATGCGAAGGTGATAGGGAAGTCCACCCATGAGCTTGGAAGCATTTGACGAAGCTTGGAGCTTGACGAAGGATGATTGAAGCCGAAAATGGAGGAACAACAGCAGCTCACTGCCGTGACCATCCATGAGCAGAAACTGAATTTTTTCGTCGTAGCGTAGCGTCTCTCAACCGATCGCGATGTGAGTATTCCGCAACTCCCTTGTTGTATTCGCACTTGTTTCATGCTTGTTTAATGATCTTGGGATGCTTAGAAAATTCCAACACTAAGGATACCTATCCAGGAAAGAAGGAAGAAAAAACTATAAAGAAAAGTAAGGAAAAATATATAGATGTTCAAGTAATCATAGATAGTAAATGGGAAAGATACAGAAATAGAGGATAAAGAGAATACTAGAACCTGCAACAATAAAAGAAATATAGCAAGCCTGATTAAGAGTAATAATGCCAATAGATCTATATAAGGTTTCTTCTCTTCTATAAGAATCTTCATTCCTTAGGAAGTTCCTTCAACCAAACCTATAGACTGTGAATATCTGGTATAGATAGAGACAAGTACTCCGAATAGCAGAGAATAGTAAGAAGCACAAGAGAGGAAATAAATCAAAAATAGGTATGGTAGTTCAAATGAATACGAGGTGCCAAAAAGGATTTAGAAAATTCAAGATTTTCAAATTCAGGCACGTAAGTAGATAAATGGAGGTCATTAGTGGAAATGCTTAGTTGTTTAAACCTAAGAATCCGATAGACAAAGCCCTGACCTATATAGATATTCATTCCTCTGTTATACCAGTCAATGAAGCTTCCCGATAGAGTCAATTTCATATTTATTTCGCATGAATTATAAACCATATCAAGATACAGAGTACCAGAACAAAGAGGCTGATATTTAGTGATATGTGGATTCTTTCCCCATTCTCTACCAACTTAGATAAATGTAACAATAAAGAAAGCCCAATACTCGTAATATTGTATTTTGAGATAAGGGCAACATATCTTGAGGAGTGGTTTATCCATAAAGGAACCAATGAGGTTTTAAGGATAAAAGAGAAAGAATTTGACATAAGTCAAAGTTGACAAGATCCCAGTATTAGGAAAAAATTCATAGATCAGATCAACACCAGTAGAAGACTACGTAAGTTAAAAAGAATAGACTTATGAGATATGAGAGACTTAGAATTTAACAAATACTACTAATGCGGACAAGAAGATTAGATAGCAAAACTGTGAGTAGAGAGCATAAATCTAGAAAATAGCCAGAAGAACGAACCACCATTAGCCTCAGTAACATGGTTTAGAGATAAGAGAAATAATATGTAAACAATATGAAGGGAATAGAAAGTGACAAGTGAATTCAGTACTGATGGTGATATAAGTAGCGTAGCATAAGGACAACAATGTAAATGGAGACCACATAATGGATAATAAAAAGTTGAGTAACACTAAGACATGAATAATCGATTTAGGTCCCGACAAAGTGAACGATAATTCGTTTTTCCAGTAACCCTTACTCTAGTAAGTATATAGACATCCGACCAGAATGTGTACCCCTATATTTAGAGCTCAACAATAATTTGAATAAGTAAGGAAGAGAGTGGGACAAGATGGGAAAATTACAAGATAGTAAGATAGTCGAACATTAGAACGAATAGCCCCAAAGAAAGTAAAGGTTAAAAGAGTATGGAATCGAAGTAATCAACGTATAGTAACGCAAAAGTAAGATACCCGGATTATACAGAGTTTTTCATAGTTAGACACCCAACTTATAAAGGATTAGTGAAAGTGCAGTACCCAAGTTAAAAAATCGGTAGTGATGCTATAACATGTGTTAAAACAGGGAGCTTCCAAGGAAGTAAGACTTAGGAAACTCAAGAAGCCAAGATAAGGAGGAAAGTCAAGTAACAAAGTAAAATTTAGAAAGAAAGAATAACAGTGGTAGTATGGTAGAATTTTAAGAGAGCATGAGCCTTATGGAGGTTCGCAGTAAAAAGTAGTATGACAATAGACGGAAGTAAGTTATTAGTAAAGTTGAAGGAGATAATTTAGATCGCTTTAGCAGGAGTACTTAAGTTTAGGAACTAACTCCAGATATGCAAATAAGAGAGTCATAAGCTCATAGATAAGCAGTACGTGTAACCGCAGCATGGGTAATTTGTGAAAACACCGTAACTAGAAAACTCTAGGACAAACCCCACCCTCCCAACCCTCGTCAGACAACATCGACAAAGATGGACCTCAAAGTTTTCCTTAAGACGCTTATAGGAACAAGTAAATGCATAATGGAAGAAGTGTGAAACATAAAATCTTTCAAGATAGTACAAGAGTAGAATAGAAAAGGAAAATAGCTCTAAGCGAGAAAATTAGAAGATAAGTTGTCTAGTTGGAACAATGAAGAGGTAAAATATTAGTTTAGCAGAACTAAGAATACAGAAGAATAGCATTATACATGGCTAGAGACATGTAGAGAAGATATCCTTTGGTAAGGAAACAGAGACATAGACTGCAAAAATCCCAAGTATAGAATAAAGTATAATAGAAGATATAAGACAAGTAAAATACTCGGAGATATGACTGTTCTAGTAAAATGACAATGAAAAAGATATTAAATAGATGATGACAAAGGTACATAAATACAAGAACAAACTTTAAGAAGTTAAGATTAGTAGTACTACGGGATAGCAGATTTTATAAATGTCGAAATAAGATTGGAATTCTATCAGACAATAACAAAGGAAAAGTATTAAGTACAACTATATGCTGAGTAATGAGAAAAGAATATGACAAGGAATGAATTTATTGAGGAACAACCTAGAGATGCCCAAAGAAACTAAAGATGTGAATATAGGAATAACTTAAGAAAGAAACTTTAAGAATAAGAAGGTTAAGGGAACAAGGCGCTGTAAAGGGATGATAATTAGATTTATATATTAGAACCAAATATAAAGATGAAGACAACAGAATCTAAAGGATGAATCCCGTAAGTAATTGGAAGTTAAGGAAATAGATAGTTAAGTATTCAAACTAAGAAAATAAATGCCTCACTCAACTGAACTGGAAATATATTGGGACGATTGTTTCTATTAGCAATAAGGAGTATCTTTGTATATTTTTGTTTCAAGTTATAGTAGAACGTGAAGAAACCTAACGTTAAGAGACAAAATCACCCTTTAGCATGAGAAAGTGTTGGATAAGAAGAGATTAAGGATACACTCAGTAAGACCATTACGGGAGTTATACTATAAAAAGGAAGTGAGGAACTTGAAGTATACTTAACACCAATGAAAGCAAAAGGTTATTGACTGTGGTACAAGTATAATAGGGATATGATAGATGCAAGGAATCACAGAAGCCAAGCGATATCTAAGAGTTGGTAATAACCTAGCAAGATAAATAAGAGATGGAAATAAGCAATTCCTATATTAGCATAAATACAACTAGATCATTTGGGATTCTACAAGTTGAATATACTTTTCTGAAGATAAATATTGAATGAATAGTTATCCAAGGAATCTCAGAGAAGTATTAAGCCTTAAAGGAAAGGAAGAAATAAGTAAATGACAATCATATAGTGTCAGATAGAAAGAAGAAACCCCCGGATACCAGTTCAAAAAGAACAAGAGTTCAGACCTTAAGAAATAAAGTTATATCGTGCTACGTTTCTATATAAAAATGAACGTTCTAAATAAAACTCCAAGGAATTAAGCTTTCAGCTGTGTAAACTAAATAAGGTATATCAAGCCAAGAAATTCCCAGAGTTGCAGTAACAAGTTTAATATTAGAAAGGATTCGAGGACCAATCATATTTAAGGGGGGGGGGGGGAACCTCATTGTAACGACCGGTAATCTCGACTACTGTTACATTATGAGATAAGAGTAATATAACATAAATCATGTTTTGACACATATACCTTCATAAAATAACTTTGGTGAACAGTCGGCTAAATCTTCGAACAATTCCGATATTAGATGGTACAATGTCTTACTCCGAACAACTCAGGGTATTGGGCCGTATCTTTCTTATAAGAAATCCAATTGTTATGAAATATATATCGTCAGAAAGCTAAGATCGAGACCTACAACTTTTACGTTGAACAGTTTTCCAAATACGAACTAGAAATTGGTCAAAAATATAGGTCAAAAATCTAGATGAATAGTGCTCAGACCTATCTAGAGAAATCTTTAAATTTCTCAAAGTTTCTACACTTTTCTTTAAATGGGAAAATTACAAGTGGCCTCTAGTATAAAAAGGGATACTATTCCCACATTCCAAAAATGGAATTGTGTATAGAAAGAAAGAGAAACATGAGAGAAAAAGAAGAAGAAGAGTAGAAAAAAAAGAAGAAGAAAGAGATAATAAGAAAGAAGCAATGAAGAGGCTTGGCATCCATGAAAGACTTATACGATGGTGAAAATCCAACAAAAATGAGGTAAGGTCACTTGGCCCAAAACTTGGATGTGAAGTTTTAAGAGTATGATGTCATGCTAGAGTTATTGGCATGTTAGGGAATGCATTTAAGTAGTTAGTAAGCAAAGAAATTGATTGTAGGTTAAATTCACAAATTTTTGGGAAATCTTGAGTGTTGAGTTAAAACAAGAAATATGAGGTTAAAGAATTATTTAATAGTGATATATTGGTTTGTAATATGTGAAATTGAAGTTTAATGGAATTGTTTATGTGATAATTTTGAAATAGGAATGGTAGGGATGCATTTGGGGTAAGATAGACTTTATGAAGCATGTTTAGAATCCTGAAAATCAAGCTCGCGTCGCGACAGTCAAGAGGTCCGCGTCGTGACGCGTACTGGGGAATTGGTGGAGATTTGATTTTAGAATGCCTGCATGGCGACGCGCAAGGAATTGCGTCACGATGCAAACTGGAAATTTGGATAAACTCGTTTCCAGATTGGTGCGTGTCGCAACACGCAAGACCCTGCGTCACGATGCGAAGACCAGAACTTCCCTAAATTAGTTTTAAATCATTCCAGCTTCACCCTAGCGTATTAGCGTCCATTCTAAGAGTGTCGTATCAGCTCGTATACATATATTACATCATGATATAAGTATGTTAAGCCTCAGAGGGATAACAACCACTTGAATAAGTAAATTTAGCCTAATTCTGATATGTATCCTTCAGTCCATTTTCTAATCAAAGTTATCAATTAAAACTCATTGCAGGAACCACGAATTTTTTCAGCGAAGTGAAGTAAGACTAGCGGGATTTCAAAACAGTGAGTGGGCACTTTTCTTTTAAATTTACTTTCATTATGCTATTATTCATATCAGATGTACTTTTCGCGTTTAGGGCATTAGCTAAGTTCAAAATCAGTTATGTTTTGTTTAGCATGATTTGAGAAATGGTTTAGAAAAGAAATGTTTTTAAAGCTTGGGTTTTGTGATTTTCGAGGCACGGGGGAAAAACCCACCTCAGTATATAACTTGATACAGACACATAATTGACGGATGACATATGCACATATAGAAGACTGAGGGGACGACGGTACGTAACGCCTCCAGATCCTCATTCAGGACTATGAATGACAGATGCCCCTAGATCTTAGATTCAGAGCTTGAAGGGTAGCATAGATCCACACCCCCAGTTCTAGTTTAATGGCTTGGGGACGGTGATACGTAACCCCCCAAGCCCACTAGTTTCAAGGACATGAGTGGCATGCTTTGGGGGACGGCGATACGTAATGCCCCAATGTCTTGGATTTGCACTCATGCCTCTAGTTAGGCGTATGGGGGGACAGTGGTACGTAACGCCCTCATGTGTCAAGTTTTTCAGAGACAAAGATCAGTTTTCAAAAATAGTTTTCAGATGCAGATTTTGGAGAAACATTTTCTAGAAAGGAAAGTTTTCAGAAACAACAGTTTTATAAGAGACTTTCAGAAAAGATAAGTTTTACAAAAGAGATTTCAGACAAGGTTTTCAGAAAAGAGTTCAGAGTTTTTAGACAAGAAAAGAGTTTTCATATAAGATTGTTTCCTGGGAGAACATTGGTTTTAGAACCAAACATTTTCATAATAGTATTTCGGTTTTCATTTTAAATCGTCCACTCATTTAGATCGCTCAAATGTTCTAACCCCCCACTCCCAGTTTCTTTGTTTTGCAAGTGTACCCGGAGGATGATTACGAGAGGATGGATACTGATGGCAGTCACTAGGGTATGAAGTCCACCAGATCAAGTCAAAGAGAGAGAGTCGAGTCAAAGATAAAGAAAAGTCATGCATCAGTCATTGGTATTGTGTCGGTCGTTATATAAGTTTAAAATGTTTATTAATATAGTTGTAAGAGTAAAATATTATTGAGTATACATTTATTAATGTCGAGCTTGCATATCACATTGTCATGTTTGGGCAACGGTCCCATACATAAGATTTTGAATTGAGAAAGAGTATCATTGTTGTTAATAGTTAGAAAGTCAGTGGCTCCGGGGGATAGTACGGCCTATTCCATGCCAGTAACATCTCCCGGATCGGTGATGTTACACTCCTAATACATCTCAAGACTAGGACCTCCTTGGATGCTTTCTAATATTTCTCAGAATGATACGATCATAGTGATATGCTCACGCAATCTCGAACAGACACATAACGACTTTCCATAGACTTAAAGGTCCTCATTGAGTACTTTCTTTTACATATCGTGCCTACTATATATCAAATTGATAGTATATGAGTTAGTACCAATGTCTCAATAGTATAACTATTTTCTACTACAAATACCAGAATATGATCAAAACAAAGATACATGAGAAAACTATGATACCACAAATCTAACCATTTTATGATGAACAAGATCCCACGAAGGGTAAGCACATAGTATACTTATGATCAGGATAAAGAAGAATGAGGGCTATGAGACATACTTAGAACTTTGGCTTTCGAGAAAGCAGAAAGCAGTTTTAGTGAACACTCATGTGTAAGTAAACCTTCGAGTATTATTAATTCATGCTTAGGGAAACCAAGTCTGCTAAAAAAATGAAAACCATCCTCTTTATATAGGCTGGAGAAGGAAGCACAAAGCCTTTTAGTAGGACATGACCCATACCAAAGATAAATGATAACCACACACGTGGCTTACATTTTTAAATCAAAAGCTAAAGCTAAGGCAAAGATGCTAAAACAAAAGATGACACTGGTAAAAGCAAACATTGATTACTACTTTTACAAAAGCACACAAAAGCATAGCAATAATACAACAAAGTGACAAACACAATTATAAAAGTAATCATCGTATCCAAGATAGGTACGACTCTTTGGCCTCGTAGGCCAGTTGAAAAGTCTCCAGTCAGTCAATTGATGTGATGGCATAATCTGAATAAGGTGGATTAGATAGAAGAAAAATGAGTAATCATTCGTTCATTCAGGGGAAATTGTTTCAATCCATCTACCCTAACCGAACTTAAAAAATTGGACTGTTTTAATAGTTCGAACTGGAACCGTTAGAACCGTTTGTCCCAACGACTACTAGCCATTTGGCCACCCAGTAATATAGAGCTGTTTTTTTTTTAAATTTTTTAATTTTTTGTAAAATAAATTACTAAATTACCATTAATAACAATAATAAAACGGCTAGTTTTAGGGGTAATTTAGGTATCACAAAAACGATCCAAAAATATATAAATATTTTCATATAATCTTCGATTTAGCTTCCTTGAAATTCCGACGCAGAACTTAGCTTGCGTCCCATCCCAAATAGCCTTTAGAAATCGGGCCGTAACATTTTCACAAGATCTTCGATTTTTATGAATTTTATATCGTCGGAAATCTTAGACTGAGAGCTACAACTTTCGCATTGAACTTTTTTCCAAATTCGGACAGAAACAAGTCAAAAATCATAATTTCCATGACTGCTATAGTAATTTCGAGAATTCACTAGAATTGGGTGATGTTGTAAAATATTGACCATTCATTTGCAACAAAAAAATCAGCTATTGCACCATAAATAGAGCACTATTAATTCATTCTTTTGAGAGCCAAAAATGTGAGCAAGGGAGCTCCAATGCTTCCCCGAATTTTCTTCAACTTCATTAAAAATTTAAAGGAATGATGGTGAATTTCGAAGCTACTCTTGGTCAAGTAAACTTCTAACTCCCTTTCCTTTCTTTATATTTCAGTTTTGGGCAAGGAAACCAAAGCCCCATGTCGCATATAGCATGCCCTAGCCTTGGGAATTATTAGATTTAGTATTGATTTTTACAAGTATATTGAGAGTAGTATGATAGTATAAACATGTAGTGAGGTTCATCTATGAATGAATATGTTGAGGAAATTATGTTTTGTGAATTGATGATTCTTGTTGATGGTTTGTGTTGGGATGATGAGGTGAGATGGAAATTGAGTAATATTGAAGTTGGGAAGTACTTGTGTGAAAGGCTAATATATAATTGGGGATTTACTTGAGTAATGTCTTGGAAGAAGTCATGTTTGGTCCTAAAATCAGTCGCGTGTCGCAACTCAAATGGCTCGGCATCACGATGCGTAGCAAAAAGATGGCCTTTGTTTCTATTTTGTTGTGGGCGTATCGCAACACGATGAGCCCTGCGTCACGACGCGAAAGAAGAATTGCTTTCTACCTTGACCTTGCATAGTGCGTGTTTTAGAAAAAGCATTGCGTCGTGATGCATGACCACTTCCCATGATAAAATTTTAACCAATCCAGTTTCAACCCAGGATATTAGAGACCACCTGAAGGACTTCGTATAATCTTATATACATGTGATTTACCATAGCACAAACGTAGAATGCCATATAACAATGATAATTTCAAAATATATCTTACGACATGTATTCTAATTAAGTTGTCCATTGAAGGTCATCACAAGAACCACAAATTTCTTCGGCAAAGTGAAGTAGAGCTAGCGGGACACCAAATCTGTGAGTGGACACTTTCCTTTTAAATTGATTTTCATTATGTTATTTTTCATATCAGACTTATTTTTACGCACTTTGGGCGTTAGCCGGTTTTATCACAATTATTTCATGAAAAAGAATGTTTTAGAAAAAGTAATTTTAAAAGCTTGAGATTTATGATTTTCGAGGCATGGGGGAAAAAATCACCTCAGTATGTAAATTGTCACAGATATGGAATTGACAGAGATGACATGTGCACATGTAGAGGAATGTGGGGACGTCGATACGTTACGCCCCCAGATCGTAGTTCAGGACTAGGGATAACAGATGCCCCTAGATCCTAGATTCGGAGCTTGGAGGGTACTATAGATCCGCACCCCAGTTCTAGTTCAGTGGATTGGGGGACGGTGATACATAACGCCCCAAGACCACTAGTTTCAAGGATATGAGTGGCATGCTTTGGGGGACAGTGATACGTAACACCCCAATATCATGGATTTTCACTCCTAGCTCTAGTTAGACGTATGAGGGGATGGCAATACGTAACACCCCCATGTATCAGGTTTTTCAGAGACAGAGATCAGTTTTCGGAAACAGTTTTCAGATATAGATTTCCGAGAGAAGTTTTCTAGAAAGGAAATTTTTCAGAAACATCTATTTTATAAGAGACTTTCAGAAAAGATAAGGTTTACAAAAGAGTTTTCAGACAAGATTTTCAGAAAAAGAGTTCAGAGCTTTTAGACAAGAAAAGCATTTTCATATAAGATTGTTTCATGGGAGGACATTGGTTTTAGAACCAAACATTTTCATAATAGTATTTCATATTTCGTTTTAAATCATCCATTCACTTAGATCATTCAAACGGTCTAACCCCCACACTCCTAGGAAAAGAAAATCCCATGCGTCCCTAGCCGAACTAAAAATATTTAGGGTCGTTACAAATTCTCCCCCTTAAAATGATTCGTCCTCGAATCAAAATGTTTAAAGGATATGGTGTGTACCTTCATCCGCGAAGAGTTGAGGATATTTCTCTCTTATGGCTTCTTCTGGTTCCTAAGTAGCCTCTTATTCCTTGTGATGTTGCCAAATAACTTTGACTGAAGGAACTCATCGAGATCATAGCTTCCTTGTCTCTCTACCCATAATAGCTACTGGTTGTTCCGAATAAGATAAGTCTTGATGGATATCAACTGTCTGGGCTCCAATACATGAGATTCGTCACTCAAATACTTTCATAACATAGATACGTGAAAAATCGGATGTATCCTATCAATGTTGGGTGGACATGGACATGATACATAAGCTATTACTCCAACTCTCCGAAGTATCTGGAACGGCCCAATAAATCTAGGGCCGAGTTTACCCTTTTTGCCGAATCTCATGACTCCTTTAAAAGGAGATACTTTTAGAAACACAAAGTCCCCCACCTGGAACTCCAAATCCTTCCTCCGGTAATCTGCATAACTCTTTTGGCGACTCTGAGCCATACCTAACCTTTCTCTGATTAGTTTTACTTTCTCCACGACATCTTGTACCAAATCCGGTCTCAATAACTTTTGCTCCCTGACTTCAAACCATCCAACTGGAGATCCGCACTTCCGTCCATACAAAGCCTCGAATGGTGCCATTTGAATACTTGATTGATAGCTATTATTATAAGAAAATTCTATAAGTGGTAGATACTGGTCCCAATTAATGTTGGGTCGTGAGGAGGAGCGAATGGTGTGTAGGGACTAGGGGATTTTCTTTTCCGGGCTAGTAAATAATTTTTGGTATCGACTTAGAGACAATGAACACCTACTTAATTTTAAGCCCAACTTTCCTTGTTTTTTTATAAGGCCCAACAAAAAAAAAAGTAAAGGAAGAAAGCCCAAGGCGCAACAACTAATTACCTAGGCTTTTCTAGAATTTGTTAAGTAATTGGTTAAGGAAAAAAAAAGAAAAAAAAAGAGGAAAATGCTTTAATTTTCTTTGATATGGCCGTGAGATAGAGAGAGAGAAGGAGAGGAAGTTGTAATTTTCTTGGTAAAAAATGAAGCTTATCAAGGGTAGTCCATCCAATTAAACTCAGGAAAAAAAAAGAAGGGGATCAAAGAGCATTATTAGGGAAGAAGGAGATTAAATAGAGGTAAGAAACTTTTAAACCAAATCTTAAGTTGTGAGTTTTGAAGTTTGTGTGTTAGTAGTATGATGTAGATGGCTAGTATTGTGATTATTGGTGGGTGTTGAGATTAGAAAATCATGTTTAGGGAACTTTTGATTTTCATGACTAATGAGAGCATTATGTAAAGATTAGGAGTTTTGGAGGGTGTTGAGATGTTAAAAGTATGACATGATGATATTTAGATGATTGTATTTGCTTGTGATTATGTGAAATAAAATTTGGGGGATAACCATGGGAGAAAGGAATTATGGTTCTGGAAACGACGATGCGTCGCGACGCACCAAGCTTCACATCGCGACACACACGGGGCATAAGCTTGGGTTTATTTAATGAGGTCACGTCGCGACGTAGATGGATCGACGTCGCGACGCGTACCCAAAACATAACATTTTTCTCTGAAATCATGACGCATTACTAAAGGTTTAAAGTTTTATTTTACTTTTCATTCAATGAATAAAAGATATTCTAAGGGGGTAATTCAACTAGATTAAGGAACTTAATTGAATTTTGAACTATATTTTATACTTATGATCCTAACCTAGTTTATTCCGAATAGATACTCGACAGAAGCCGCGTTCTCCCCCAGCGACGTGAATGAGACTCAACCGGACTTCAAATCTGTGAGTTGAGACTTTTCTTTTTAAATTGATTTATATTACTTGTTATAGATCAAAATTTTTTTTGAGATTTATTTTTAAAAGATTTAGGGCATTAGCTTTATTGAACTATCAGTTACTTCTTATATAAGATTGTTTTGAAAGTTTTAAGATTTAAAAGCATAAGTTTTTAAGTTTATCGAGGCATGGGGGAAAGACCCACCTCAGCTCTGACTTATGGAATTGACAGACAGAGAACGTTTGCACACGTAGTTCAGGGCTAGGGGGACGGTGAGACGTAAAGCCCCTAGATCCTAGCTTCAGGGTCAGGTAGTAGCATGGACTAGCACTACCACCTCTCGTTCATTGGCTTGTGGGATGACGATACGTAACGTCCCAAAAACACTAGTTAGACGTATGGGGGGACAGCGATACGTAACGCCCCCATGCGTCAGGTTTTCCACAGTACCAAAGATTTTCACAGGAAATTTTTAGAAAAGGTTTTCTCCAGCTTAAAAGAAAAGAATCAGTTTTCAAACAAAATTTTCAGAAGCATTTTAAGAATAAATGATTTTGAATGGTTGTACTGATTCAGTTTCTTGTTTTTGTAGCTCCACTCACTAAGTTCCTTAGCACTCACCCCCACCACTTCCCAGTTCTTTTGCAAGATTCGTCTTTTGGTGAGCTATGTGCAATTTTTGGAAGCCCAGCTCGAGGACAAGTGTTACGCTGCAGTCACTAGTCATGGGGTCCATCTTTCCAGATCTATATTCATGTAGAATGTAGTTCTCTGGGATGTCATTTTGTTGTATCATTTTCATATATTTGACGTTGTACATATACTTTATATACTTTCAGATTTGTATGTATGTGTGTGTGTGTGTGTGTGTATATATATATATATATTGCTTATGATCTCACATTTTAGTCTAATATAAGTCTTAAAGATTGCATGTGTGGCATTTTTGAATTTGCACAGTAGTAAGATGAGTGTAAGTATTCTATTGCATTAGTCAAAGGCTTAGCCGACAGTGGAATCTCTTACCTTCCGGTAGCATTCCCGTATTGGGGATGTTACAGTTCGATCAAAAATGTGTTTTATGTCATTTTGTGGAAAAATATTTTCATATGTTTCGTGGTGTTTTCTAAATTAATTATGTCGTTATTTGATATCGATATAATATATTTAGGTGAAATATGAATGAATTATTTATATGGGATATTGAATAATTTATTCGATAAGTTTAAAATTTTAAAGTTACGATTTCGCCCAAACCACGCTTCTGCTACGCCTGATCCCAATAAAATAGCATCAGAGCGAGTATGATCCTAATTCATTATATTTTCCATGCTTGATATATGATATTTAACATTTTATTATTTGCACATGGATGTGAAATTAATTTGATTAATTTCAGATTATTTAACAATAGGAAAATCTCCGTTAAATAAGACATTAAATTGACTAGTATTAGGAATACTTGTTCCTTGGTTCATCTTGTCAATACAGATAAAATAATTTTTATGGCTATATCCGAGAACGTGCCAAAGCTATGAAGGTATAATCGATGGAAATTTATTTGTACTGGATTTATAATTAATATTAGACAAATTCAAGTGAAAGTGGATTCCTGAACGTGCCAAAGCAGTCAGAACTACATCGGTAGCTTGAGTTTGTCATTGGCAAGTGTAGCCTTGATACGCCTCCGGTGAACGTACCAAAACTGTCACAACGAGAAACGATCAGGACCAAAATAAGGAGTCACAGTGAGTGTGATTGACAATGGGTTGTCTACCTATGAATATACGTAGGCGAGAACGTGCCAAAGCTGTGAGTCGAAATATATTCATGGGGTCTGTTAAATTTTTCTAAGGTCCCAAGATCAAACAAGCAATGAAAATCATGCATGAATACATCAATGGAGATAGCGGAATACTCACATTGATCGGTTGAGTCGATTTGGAGACGAATGAAGGCCAAAAACGCACTGCCTTGCTCACGCCACTGCAACAGTCCACTGTCCCCAAATTTCGGTTTTGAGCTGAGAAAACGGAGCTCCGAGCTTCGTCGAACGGATCCCGGCTCATGGTCGAACCTCCCTACCACCTTCGCAAGACTTGTAAGTGTGCTAGCACTTGAATTTTCACCATGAAAATCCACTCTTTGCTTCCCTAAAGTCCACGCCAAAATTGGTTCCAAACCAGTAACATGTTTCAGTTTTTGGGCGTGAGAGAAGAGAAAGAAATGAGAGAGATAGATTGATTTTTGTTACAAAAAATCAATTATATTTATGCCATAATATTTATTAAATTAATAATAAACTTATGACACAAATCATGCAATGGCTTAGAGTGTCAAACACTCAATTTCCATGCAAAACCATTGAGTGCATTGTACACTATCTCCATGCAATGCATTACAATTAAATAATGCATAATATGACATGTGTCATGTGGGCCCCACACGATTCCAAATGAAAGTGGGCCCACGTGCACTCACGCGTTCGGGTTCGATATTTCCGAAATACCGAACTTACGTCGCGACGTTAATTAAATCGAATTTAAATAAATAATTGCGCCTAGCGAAATTATATTTACGTCGCTAACGAATTAATTCTAAATTAACTCGTTTGCCCAATTAAAATCTAATTTTAATTCCGAGTCGAAATCTAATTTCGATTAATATATCGAATATATTATTTACCGATTAATTCCAAATTAATCGTTATCTCTCTCTAGACGATATTTTATCCTAGATAAAATATCTCCGTAATTAATCCTAGATTAATTTTCTCTCTCATCTATATAATCCCAGATTATTCAAGAGTGCAAGTTGTGCGTCATCGGTGGATTATCGGGAAGCGACCCATGAGATCCCCGGATAGTTGGCAGTAAATGCGGTCGCCGGAGTATCCGAATCACGTACGTACCAAGTACTACGTTCTACCGATTTACGAGACAAGGTCGACTCCTAGCAAAGCACCAAGTCTACCTAATTCTCCGGACATATCCATTAAAGAATATCAAGATCTGTATCAAGCGTAGTATACTAATGTATTGTGCATATCGGTCCAGTATCGGATAGTCACGTGCTAGGGCTGGGGCTGGATAAGTGTCTGCCCCGTCCGAAACACATATCGGATGTCTGGTAACTAGTCTCTATAATCGGATATTCATGACCTGGTCATAATATCACGATTGGATGCGCATCACTTAAGAGCACTAATACCGTATCCTGCGTGACATCATCTCCACTATGACTGGAGTGATACTTCCGTCTCGACATCACATCCAATACACTACGATTCCTGATAAACCCAGAAGAGGTGAACACAGAACCAGTTAAGATCCCCAACCACCAAAACCAAAGTTTACCGATTGTCGTAAGTATTAGCGATGCAAGTCTCAGGTTAAGACTATACACACCTACCTTGATTTCGGCCTCCCATAGACACCTAGTCATAATACCAATGGGATTCCGAAGGGTCTATCCAGAGCGAAGCTGTTTCCCGTACCATCGGTGAAACACGACCTCCTATCGCACTTGCACAAGTATCCAATACATATATATATATGAGAACTATGCCGTTGTGGCCTCACAACGCGCACAAGTGCAATACTAGCCTATTCCGCATTATCGATGTCCAGTCTCGATAATACTACGGCTAGGGATATTTAATGATTAATCCTTCGTGGACTGATACTGTCTCATATCATCTCAATCCAGGAACTAATCATAGGGACCTCTCTTCATTTATATATCTATGGTGATCTAATCACAAATGACGAGAGTGCAATTTCCTTGTTACATAGTTAATTTTGCTACAGCAACACAATGATCTGTGCAAATAGTGACGCTATGGGTCATATTATCCAACAATCTCCCACTTGGCACGTAGCGAGTCACTCAAGTGTCCTACACCCGAACTATGTAAGGTTCGCTCAAATTGCTGAGGAAAGGTTTTCGTCAGCGGATTTGTTCGATTATCGTTTGACGCGATTTATACGATCATCACATCGCCACGATGTATGATCCGAACGAATCAGATGATATAGAAGTATATATCTGGATCGTCGATGAGACCTTTAATTCCTTAGCCTGTGCTGACGCCTAGCTCAGCTGCTAACAGAACTATATCTAATCTAATTAGATTTACTTTCTACCCAAAAGACTTCTATTGCTGCCTCAGCTGCAGCAATAATCCGCATTTGTTGTTTATTCGGCAACAGTTATCTTGCTTGGAAGATTTCCAGCTCACTGTCCCGTTATTCAAACTTTATAGTACCGTAGTATTTAATCGTTTGGAAACTTGCTGCAGTGATCCCAGTCACTTCAAGTTCTCCTTCTCCATAGTAAAAGATAGCATCTTTAGTTCTCAGAGATACTAACAGATGTTCTTAACTTCAATCCAGTGACTATCACTTGGATTGACCCGATTGTGACTCCATATGCTCGAAGCGTATGAGACACCAATACAAGTACATTTTAAATGTACAATTTCCCAGAGAGTGTAACAACTCCAAATCTATCCCAGTAGATCTTTATTCCTTGAATAAAGGTTGTTACTCCCCAGAATTCTACGGAGAATTTCTATTGAAAGAATATCTATGAAAACCAAGCTTTCACCAATTGTTTTATGGGAATTTCACTGTCAGTGCGCTCTCCCACTAACCTCTTATATACACAAGAATTATTTCGTTTGAGTCAAATCATAAACCATTATGATATTTCAAAACGTCAGTTCCAAGAACCTTATGCTTGCATTGATCCAAACATGGATCGAATAACCCGCAAACCTTGTTTGTCGGTTATACAAAATCGTCAGGATGTTGTAAACATCCTCCAAAAGGTTTCCTTTTCAGGAAAGCGATTTTGATTTGTAACTGACATATTTCATAAATGAAATATACAGTTATCAACAAGCATCTTCAAAATGGATTTACCATGGCAACAGGTAAAAAGGTTGAACCGTTATTAACACAAATTGATAACGATACCTTTTTCGTCAAAAGCCTAGCTTTGTACGTTGGTATGTTGCCTTCCATGTATGTCTTCCTTGAAGACGTTTAATGTACCATAGGCACAATGCTTATGGTACAACAACTAGTATCCAAAATAGTTGTTATACATGGAATCCATTTCGGATTCATGGCACTTTGCCATAACATGGAGTCGATACCTCGTATCACTTCCTCTAAACGTAGTCGGATGGTACACCTCCATAAGATTGACATCTTTATGGGGTGAGATCAGAAACCCATACCCTAGGTTGTTTTCTGACTCTATCCGATTACGAAGTTCTTGTGTATTTGAAGATTAATGGTATAGTTTCATCATAGATGAACTATTTGTGTTCCATTAAGGACTTCGTGCTTGAACAGTATTACTCCGATTTTCATCGAGTATCACTATCCTCCCACTGACCACTGCATATCGGTATTCCTCTCAGGAAAAACCGCATGGTGAGCAACAATCACATTGTTCTCATGTGGGATTATAAGTACTATACTTAAGGTTTCCCTTAGGATAACCTATATTGGCACTTATCCAATTTGGGTCTTTTAGTTTGGTATCATCCAAACGTCATGCCTGGCATACCCAAATTATCAGGAATGAGAAACCCCGTTTCTTCCCTGTTCATATCCTATATGAATCTGTCAAACAGATTTCATGGAACCTTATTCTAAATAAGTTTTGCACTGTTAATACATATCCTGTAGAAGGAAATAGTAGCTCAGAGCGACTCGTGATAAACCTTATCATGTCCAACAAAATTCGGTTTTAGTTCAGACACACCGTCTAACTGACGTGTCTCGGGAGGAGTCCTCACATGAAAGAACACCGTACTCTTTCATTTATATATGAAACTTACTGCTTAAGTATTTTCCATTTCGGTCTTACCGTGGCGGAATAACACTATAGCCGATCTGTTTGTTTCTTCGTGTCGAAACTTCAAAAGTTTCCGATCTGTGTTCTTCAAAAGAAACACATAACCACAACGTGATGCTACATCCGTTAAGGTCACGAAATATTTCATGTTCACATCTAGCCTAGCTAGATATGGGCCCACTTAATTCACCATGAATAGGGCTAACAGATCGGTGGCCCTTTTACTATTACCAAGTAAATAGTATTTTAGGTATTTAACCTAATAAACTAGATTCGTAGACCTTATTTGAATAGTCAAATCAGTCCTAGTACCCACTCTTAAAAGGTGTGGATATACGAGTCTTGTTTAATTGTGTCCTAGACAACAACAATGCCACAAATAAGTCTCTATTGATCAAATCAATTTAAGCTATTTATTTGTCATTTTATATGTTTGAGATTTTATTATATTCAAAATATAAATTCTGTTATTTACATCCAATGTATTTATCTCAGTATCATCTTTATATAATGAAACACTTTAGTGTTCTAGAATATAAAGGTTTTATCCGCATCGGATTAAACACTGATATAGAGATAATGTCTCTAGTCAAACTAGTTACATTATAACATTTCCTAATTTAAGTACATACCCAAGGGTAGTTCCTAAACTTAGGTATCTACGGTCGAAACAGCGACTTTCGTCCCGTTTCCAATTCGCAGAGAAATCTCGGCTTGAAGCCAGTATCCAGCTCACAGCGGATTCTGAACGTCAATACATATATGTATTATGTACCACACTAAGTATTTAAAATCCAATTTCAATACTAGTAGTAAAACATAACTTTGACAAATATTTTTAAAGTTAGAGCCTCGCCCTATCTTAATTCCTTCGTGTCTTCCATATCCAAATGGTAGTCACTTTGGGATATGTCAATTATCTTTTCAATATTTCACAAACTTTGGCCAAGCCTTGGGTTTAGAATATCGAAATGATGTGCACCTTGTGCTACATGCCCAATTGCAAACTTTGATTTTTCTCCACTAGAATAGTCAATTAATTGCAACTTAATACTTTTAAATCTAAAGATAGATTTATTGTAAGTATATTAATTAAGCACTAAAGTCATCATCACATAAATCTTCCAAAGACTTTATGCTCTACTATTTGCTTAATTATGGGCTTAGTCATAATAAGTTATTTATCAAATAAATTAACCTATTATTTATTCCCAATTGAAAATGAATCATTTAAAACATTTAATCCAAGGATTATATATTTTAAATATTCAACTTTAAATCTTCTTGATTTTAATAGTCCAACTATTTAATCAATTTAATAAGGTACTATTTATTATAATGATTACAATAATCCAATTATTTAATCAACTATAATTTTAATATTGATTACTATAATCCAATTATAAAATCAACTATCATTTTAATTCAATATATTGATTACTATAATCCAATTATAAAATCAACTATATATTGAATGAGTTTGTATATAGTCCAACTATATATATTTAAAACAACATAAAATATTAGTCCAACTAATACTTTTGATTAATGTGACGAGAGTAAAATATAAATGAGCGCGTTTAGCGAGTAATTCGAACGAATGTTGCAAATTCAATACTTGCCTCCCACTATTTTTCGTCGAGCCTCTAACCCTCTGTCGAGTACTCGGGAAACCGTGTTTCCTAGTGGGCTAGGATCCTATTAAATACACACAATCTTGACTTTGGCCAAAATTGTATGATATTTAACTAGGTAGATCTCGAAGATCAATTGGATCCAATCCAACTCCTAGATCCTAGGTGGAGGTGGACATCCAAGTCCAAACATATGTTTATGCCAATGTATCTAATACATTTTCCTAACCTTTTCCTCCGAATCAACTAGGCCTTGGCTTTGGCACAACAAACCTAATGATCCAGTAAGGGGGACCCATTGACAAGGAAGTTTCGTAATCAAATTTGGACAAGAAGTGGTCTTGACTTTGGCCAACAAACCACAACTTGGACAGACACACCGATATGGAACAAAACTCTCATGATTTAAAACACATCCAATTGACAAGGTCTTGCTTGACTTTGGCCAACAAACCAATGCCAATCTCGGATCTTGAACAAGAATCATTCAATGGAAGGAATCGCTTAATATAAATTGAGGGATTTTCGCGTGCAAATTGGCTACCAATTTAATTATCTTTGTTAAGGTCTCATCATCATACACCCTTAAACATGCATTCTAAATACATAATAAAGCGAGTATGAATAAAATAATAATGATATGCGGATGGATACTTTACACATTGATCCTAGATCAAATCTCTCCCTTTCTCACTCAAGCTAGCACTTGTACTACTTCTACCCGTTACACTACACTTCTAAAGAAACCTCATATACATAGAGGGGAATAGGTGAGAAGAGAATACAAAGAGAAAGAAGGTGATAAGGCTGGACACGCAGGTCCAATTAATAATAAATCGAATTTATTACAAAAATTTCTAAAATTGCCCACCCACTAATATCCATCCGATATACATTATTCATTCAACACAACCATGTATTCACACACATAAGCATGCTATCAATCAATCTAATCAAATTAATTAATCTGATAATTAAGTGATCATCCAATGTTCAAACAACGATTTGATTTTGTTCGAGTCAAACTCGTTTTTGCGAATAAGTACTTAAGTACGAATTCATGAATTAAATTAAACTACATCATTAAATCTAATTTAACATGTATTTAATACTAATTCACTATTCAATTCTAAATTAAATATTACACTTTTATTTAATAAACCTTTTACGATTTAAATTCCAAATCTAATCGTAACGCGTCTCAAAGACCGATTAACGTCCAACGTCAATTCAATTTGAAGTCCAATGGGCTTTTGATTGATTTCTTAAGGCGTGGACTTTTGGTCAACTCGGGTCAAACCGATAACCAAAGTCCAATCCGGGATTTACCCCATAAGCCCATAAATCAATCTTGGCCCATTAGGCCCAATTGAACTTTAAAGGTTCATTAAGTCGCATTTGGGCTTTATGGTCAAGGTTTTGGGCCCAATTGGATCCAATCCATTTGGCCTAAACCAAACTTGATAAATCAAGCCCAATAGGCCCAATTACAACTTTAAATCTAATTTCCAAAATTAGGCCCAATTAATTAAATCCAAAAATCCAATTTTCACAATTTAATTACCAAAAGTGCATTATATGATTAATCAACTAAATCAACATTTCCAACACCAAATTAGTCCAATTAATCATACTTAATTCATTATTACATGTCAACACACATAATGAAAAATCAAACCCATTTACATGCTTTAAGTCTCGGCCAAGGAGGGATTTTGTGTCCGATTCGGTTTCGATCCAATCGAACCTACAATCGACATAAATCATATCCAAATTGATTTCCAATACATCCATTTCAAAATCAAAATTTACCAAGACATTAGGGCATTAGTCACATTCGGCCAACTCAAAGATTTTGGGGTTTTTGTCCAATTCGAAATCCAATCCAATTCGATTCAAATTAACATCAACCTAAATGATTCTAACTCATCAAAACGAATCAAAATCACAAAATTCCAAGAATCCAAAATTCATCAAACCATTCGGCCAAGGACAAATATTTGGGGAAAATAATTCCAAATCATTTTCATCAAATTAGTCCAACCAAAATGAAATAAACATGTATAAGCATACTCAAACAAACAATTTATTCAAATCATGCTCAAATCACATTTACCCAAATTTTAAATCCTAAAATTTCATGCTTGCAACATTAGCTCTTGATGCCATTGTTAAATTTTTCTAAGGTCCCAAGATCAAACAAGCAATGAAAATCATGCATGAATACATCAATGGAGGATAGCGGAATACACATTGATCGGTTGAGTCGATTTGGAGACGAATGAAGCCAAAAACGCACTGCCTTGCTCACGCCACTGCAACAGTCCACTGTCCCAAATTTCGGTTTGAGCTGAGAAACGGAGCTCCGAGCTTCGTCGGATGGATCCCGGCTCATGGTCGAACCTCCCTACCACCTTCGCAGACTTGTAAGTGTGCTAGCACTTGAATTTTCACCATGAAAATCCACCTTTGCTTCCCTAAAGTCCCGCCAAAACTGGTTCCAAAACCAGTAACATGTTTCAGTTTTTGGGCGTGAGAGAAGAGAAAAAAATGAGAGAGATAGATTGATTTTTGTTACAAAAAATCAATTTATATTTATGCCATAATATTTATTAAATTAATAATAAACTTATGACACAAATCATGCAATGGCTTAGAGTGTCAAACACTCAATTTCCATGCAAAACCATTGAGTGCATTGTACACTATCTCCATGCAATGCATTACATTAAATAATGCATAATATGACATGTGTCATGTGGGCCCCACACGTTTCCAAATGAAAGTGGGCCCACGTGCACTCACGCGTTCGGGTTCGATATTTCCGAAATACCGAGCTTACGTCGCGACGTTAATTAAATCGAATTTAAAAATAATTGCGCCTAGCGAAATTATTATTTACGTCGCTAACGAATTAATTCTAAATTAACTCGTTTGCCCGAATTAAAATCTAATTTTAATTCCGCGTCGAAATCTAATTTCGATTAATATATCGAATATATTAATTTACCGATTAATTCCAAATTAATCGTTATCTCTCTCTAGACGATATTTTATCCTAGATAAAATATCTCCGTAATTAATCCTAGATTAATTTTTCTCTCATCTATATAATCCCAGATTATTCAAGAGTGCAAGTTGTGCGTCATCGGTGGATTATCGGGAAGCGACCCATGAGATCCCCGGATTAGTTGGCAGTAAATACGGTCGTCGGAGTATCCGAATCACGTACGTACCAAGTACTACGTTCTACCGATTTACGAGACAAGGTCGACTCCTAGCAAAGCACCAAGTCTACCTAATTCTCCGGACATATCCATTAAAGAATATAAAATCTGTATCAAGCGTAGTATACTAATGTATTGTGCATATCGGTCCAGTATCGGATAGTCACGTGCTAGGGCTGGGGCTGGATAAGTGTCTGCCCCGTCCGAAACACATATCGGATGTCTGGTAACTAGTCTCTATAATCGGATATTCATGACCTGGTCATAATATCACGATTGGATGCGCATCACTTAAGAGCACTAATACCGTATCCTGCGTGACATCATCTCCACTATGACTGGAGTGATACTTCCGTCTCGACATCACATCCAATACACTACGATTCCTGATAAACCCAGAAGAGGTGAACACAGAACCAGTTAGATCCCCCAACCACCAAACCAAAGTTTACCGATTGTCGTAAGTATTAGCGATGCAAGTCTCAGGTTAAGACTATACACACCTACCTTGATTTCGGCCTCCCATAGACACCTAGTCATAATACCAATGGGATTCCGAAGGGTCTATCCAGAGCGAAGCTGTTTCCCGTACCATCGGTGAAAACACGACCTCCATCGCACTTGCACAAGTATCCAATACTTATATATATATGAGAACTATGCCGTTGTGCCCTCACAACGCGCACAAGTGCAATACTAGCCTATTCCGCATTATCGATGTCCAGTCTCGATAATACTACGGCTAGGGATATTTAATGATTAATCCTTCGTGGACTGATACTGTCTCATATCATCTCAATCCAGGAACTAATCATAGGGACCTCTCTTCATTTATATATCTATGGTGATCTAATCACAAATGACGAGAGTGCAATTTCCTTGTTACATAGTTAATTTGTTTAAGCAAACACAATATCTGTGCAAATAGTGACGCTATGGGTCATATTATCCAACAGGAAGCTACTTCCCATTATGGAATTCAATTTATTTATTGAATGCTTCATTTCCGTTGGGGTTACGGTATTACGGAAAGTAGTGGGAGGGCACTGGGGACGTAAAATCCATAACTAGGCAGTGATAATATATGAAAATTACCGCTATGTTCTCCTTATTCTTATGTAGATAAAAATGAAACTTTTAATCCACTGCAGGCATATTTATATATATGTTTTCTGAATTCACTTATTGTTGCAGTTTCTAGAATAGGTTTCAGATTAATAGTAGGCTGGGATACTGTTAGATTAGTCTCTAATCATCAGAAACTATTGTTCCGATTTTCTTAAAAAATTAAGATGGTTAGTGACTTAGTTACTAAGTCACGATAGGTAATCAAAAAGATATCATTTTAGGATTAATTGTAGTCTCTAAGGCATGCCATAAGATCCGAACATGAATATATGTGTGAACTAGGAGAAAAGTGGCGAATCACTACATTGTTGTATGGAGAAATTTCGAATTTCCTCTTTGATGAAGCTCCAAACTTGTTGTTAGTTGTTTATTCTTGGGTGAGTTTCCTATCACCTAATTAGACTCTTCCAGTGCTAGCTATATTGAAATTTTGAAGCAAAATTTCACAACCATGGAGAAGAATTCGGCAAGGTGGAGAGAAGAAGAGTTTGAGAAAAATTAGTTTTTCAAGACTTGGTGGTTGTGTGTTAAATGCATTTAATTAATTAAGCCAACTATTTACATCAACATTTGACATTTGATGTAAGTCATGTGGTCCCACCACATTTTAAAATCAAAATTTGAGTTGGCTTCCTCAACACACAACTTGTCTTGGGCCCACCAAAGTCAAAGATATTTTGTGTTCCCAAAACACAAAAAGACACACGCAAAGTCACGAGCAATTATATCGGGTTCGTTTAATTCCAATTAAACGAATTTGTCGTCATGCCATAATTAAATAATTATGCCTCGCACAATTATTACGATAGTCACTTTCGAATTAATTCTAAATTAATTCGTTCGCCCGAATTAAAATCCAATTTTAATTTCGTATTTAAATCTGATTTCAATTAATATATCCCATATATTATTTTAGCCTCAAATAAATAAATTAAATAGAAAAATCCAATTTAACTATTAAATTTATATTATCGATTAATTCTAAATTAATCGCGTTATCTCTTATATACGAAGTTAATCCCAGATTAATTCTTGCCGTAATTAATCACAAATTAATTTTCTCTCTCATAATTAATCCCAGATTAATTCTATCTGAGTCAAATGTCATTGGTGAATCTTTAGGAAGCGACCCAAGAGATTACTGGATATATTGGCAGTAAATACGGTTATCGGACTATCCGAACACATGTGTACCCCGTACCATGTTCTCACCGATTTACAAGACATGGTTGGCTTCTAGCAAAGCATCGTGCCTACCCAATTCTCTAGAAATATTCGCCGAGGAATATCATTTGTATCAAGCGTAGTAATACTAATATTATGTAATACGTAATACGATCCAGTATCGGATGTCACATGCTAGGCCTAGGGCTGGCTCTGTGTCTGCCCCGTACGAAGCATACATCAGATCTTGAGTAACTAATCTCTGTAATCGGAAAGTCATGACCTAGTCATACTATCCTAATAGCTGCAGCTTTAAGAGTACTAGTTCCGTATCCTGTGTGACCATCATCTCCATATGACTGAAGTGATACTCCCATCTTGACATCACATCCAATACATTACGATTCTCAGTAAACCCAATACAGGCATACACAGAACCTGTTAAAGTTCCAGACGACCAATACTAAAGTAAACTGATTGTCGCAAGTAATAGCGACGCAAGTCTCAGGTTAAATATCACATACACCTACCCTGATTCGAATTCCTATAGACACATAGTCATACAACCAATGGGATTCCGAGTGGGTCTATCCAGAGCAAACTGTTCCCAGTCCAACGGCTAACAGAACCTCTTATTACACTTGCATAAATATCCAATACCTAAATATATGAGAACTATGACGTTAAGTTTCCATAACGCGCACAAATGTAATACTAGTCTATTCCGTATTATTAATGTCCAGTCTCGATAATACTTCGACTAGGGATATTTAATGATTAAACCGTTCGTGGATTAATACTGTCTCATATTTTATTAATCCGATTTAACCATATGGACTTTTATCATTAATATATAAATCCAAGTAATCTAATTACAATAATGATAAAATAGTAATTTCCTTTTGTCACATAGATAATTTGTACAAAAACACAATGTTCTTTACAAATAGTGATGCTATGGGTCATAATTGTCAAACAATCTTCCACTTGGCTTTTAGTCAATCACTCAAGTATCTAACACTTGAACTATGTACATGTCGCTCAAACTTTTGCTGAGATATAGCCTTCGTCATCGGATCTGTAATGTTATCATCTGATGCGATCTTCTCGATCTTCACATCGCCACGATGTATGATCTCACGAATTAGATGAAATCGTCGAAGTACATGCTTGGATCATTGATGAAACCGTGATTCCTTAGCCTGTGCGATAGCCCCATTATTGTCACAATACAAAGGTACGTGCTCAGCTGCTAACAGAACTACTCCTAATCCAATTAAGAATTTACGGATCCAAACTGCTTCTTTTTTGCCTCAGCTGTAGCAATATATTCCACTTCTGTTGTTGAATCGACAACAGTCTCTTGCTTGGAAGATTTATAGCTCACTGCTCCGTTGTTCAAACAAAATATATACCCTGATTGTGACTTACAGTCGCCTTTATCGATTTGGAAACTTGCATCGGAGAACCCAGTCACCTCAAGTTCTCATTCCCCATAGACTAAGAAAACATCTTTAGTTCGTCTAAGATACTTAAGGATGTTCTTTACAGCAATCCAGTGACCATCAACTGGATCGGCCTGATAGCGACTGCACATGCTCAAAGCATATGAGACATCAGGTCGCGTACATATCATGGCGTACATGATCGATCCGACTGCTGAAGCATACGAGATCCGAATCATTGCATCTCTCTTATCTTGAGTTTTAGGACACATATCCTTCGATAGAGAGACGCCATGTGACACCGCAAGTAGACCCCTTTTGTACTGATCCATGTTGAATCTCTTTAACACTTTGTCAATGTACGGGCTCTGGGAGAGTGCCAGCAGCTTTCTAGATCTATCTTGGTAGATCCTTATTCCTAGAATAAAGATTGCCTCTCCCAGGTCTTTCATGGAGAATTTTAATGAAAGCCAAGCTTTCACCAATTGTAGCATGGGAATGCCATTTCCAAGAAGCAATACATCATCAACATATAGGATAATGAATGTCAGTGCGCTCCCACTAACCTTCTTATATACACAAGAATCATCTTCATTTTCAATGAAACCATATTCTTTTATGATCTCATCAAAACGATGGTTCCAAGAACGCGATGCTTGCTTTAATCCATAAATGGATCGGTTTAACTTGCAAACCTTGTTTGCATGAATTGGTATGACAAAACCATCAGGTTGTTGCATATAAACATCCTCCAAAAGGTTTCCATCAAGGAAAGCAGTTTTGACATCCATCTGCCATATTTCATAATTGAAATATGCAGCAATAACAAGCATTATCCGAATGGATATAATCATGGAAATATGTGAAAAGGTTTCATCGTAATCGAAACCATGTAGTTGATGATACCCTTTAGTTACAAGCCTAGCTTTGTACATTTGTATGTTGCCTTCCATGTCTGTCTTCTTTTTGAAGATCCATTTTCAACCAATAAGCTTAATGCCTTCTGGTACATCAACCAATGTCCAAACTTGGTTGGTATACATGGAATCCATTTCAAACTTCATGGCTTCTTGCCATAAAGCGGAGTCGATACCTTGTATCGTTTCCTCATACGTAGTCGGTTCATCTTCCTCAATAAGATTAATGTCTACATGAGGTGAGATCAGAAACCCATACCTCTTAGGTTGTTTTCTGAGTCTCTCCGACTTACGCGGTTCTTGTATATCAGAAGATTGTGGAATAGTCTCATCCCTGATGGACTGTTCGTGTTCCATGAGGGGGTCGGTGCCAAGAACAGTATCACTCTGATATTCATCGAGTTCTACTTTCCTCCCACTTACCACTGCATTCATGAATTCCTTTTCTAGGAAAATCGCATGAAGAGCAACAAATATGTTGTTCTCTTGTGGGTTGTAGAAATAATATCCTTTCATTTCCTTAGGATAACCTACAAATAGGAACTTATCTGATTTGGGTTCTAGTTTGGTACTATCCAAACGTTTAACATATGGCCAACATCCTTAAATCTTCAGGAATAAGAAACCCGGTTTCTTTCCTGTCCATATCTCATATGGAGGCTGTTCAACAGACTTTGACGAAAACTTATTCAAAATAAGTATTTCACTGTTTAATACATATCCCCAGAAGGAAATCGGTAGCTTTGTATGACTCATCATTGACCTTACCATGTCCAATAAAGTTTGATTTCTCCGTTCGAACACCACGTTCAATTGAGGTGTTCCGGGAGGAGTCCTCTGTGAAAGAATACCATATTCTTTCAAGAAATCTTGAAACTCATTGCTTAAGTATTCTCCACCACGGTCCGACCGCAATGTTTTAATACTTTTGCCAGTCTATTTTTCTATTTCGTGTCGAAACTCTTTGAATTTCTCAAAAGTTTCCGACTAGTGTTTCATAAGATACACATAACCATAACGCGATGCATCATCCGTAAAGGTTACGAAGTATTCATATCCACCTCTAGCCTGGCTAGACATGGGCCCGCATACGTCACTATGAATAAGGGCTAATAGCTCGGTGGCATGTACACCTTTACCACTAAAAGGTGTTTTAGGCATTTTGCCTAACAAACAAGATTCACAAACATCATATGAATTAGGATCAAATCCGTCCAAGTATCCATTCTTCAAAAGTGTGGATATATGAGTTTTATTAATGTGTCCCAGACGACAATGCCACAAATAAGTCTCATCCGTTTTACTAAATTTGAGCTTTTTGTTTGTCATGTTATATGTTTGAGATTCATTTTATATTCAAAATATAAAGACCATTATTCAAATATGCTGTACATATCAAAATATCATCTTTATAAACAAAACACCCAGTGTTTCTGAATACAAAGGTATACCCGCATCGGGTTAAACTAGATACAGAGATAATATTCCTAGTCAAACTAGGTAGAAAATAACAGTCGCCTAATGTAAGTACATCCCTGAGGGCAGATTCAAAACATAGGTGCCAACGGCCAAAACAGCGGCTCTCGTCCCATTTCTGACTCGTATGTTGATCTCCCCTGAAGCTAGTCTCCTGCTAATCTGCAGATCCTGCACATCAGTACATATGTGAGTACCACATCCAATATCAAAAATCCAATTTTTAAAACTAGTAGTAGACATGTTTATTTCAATAACAAACATACCGAAAGCCGGAGCCTTGCCTGCCTTCGCTTCCTTCAAGTCCGCCTTTAACTTACGGCAGTCACGCTTCCAGTGACCCCGTTTGCCACAGTGTATGCAGACGCCTTGGGATTTGTCATTTGTCTTCCTAGAAGACTGTGATGATTGAGCCTTGCCATTCTTCTTCTTCTTCTTCTTCTTCACACCCTCAGAAGTCTTCGGCCAAGCCTTGGCCTTCTTGGATGTCGAATTAAGATGCGCCTCGAGCTTCTTTCCTTTCAGAAGCTTTGGCTCTGCCTTTTTAAGCATAGCCATTAACTCTCCAATAGTTTTCTCTTGGTTCATTATATTATAGTTCATGATGAACCCGCCCCAGCAGTCGGGCAGAGACTGTAAGATCAAATCTATGGAAGTCTTGGCCTCGAAGGTAATGTCCAGCTGACCCATCTGTTTGATGTTAGTAATCATCTGTGACACATAATGTTCGACATATGTACCCTCTGACATACGAGAGCGAAAGAGCTTCTTCTGCAACTCATACTTCTAAGATCTAAGATTAGATCTATGAAGATCCTTCAACTTCAACATCATCGCATAAGGATCCAATCCCTTGTTCTGACGATGAAACTGAGAAGTCATTGCAGCAAGCATAACAGATTGAGTAGTAAAGTTATCATCACGGTGAGTCTTCCAAAGCTCATGCTCTACTGGCCGCTTAAGTCCGGGCTCAGGCCCGAGGGGTCTCTCTATCACATAGAGCAACTTCTCAGCTCCCAGGGCTATCCTGAGGTTTAACTCCCAGTCTGGAAAATTTGTGCCGTTAAAGATATTCTCACCAATGATTATGTCCCTAACGCTTATCTTTCCAGCCATTTTGATTGCTATAGTCCAACTATTCAATCAAATGTTTCGGGTACACTCAAATGCAATGGTTACTGCAGTCCAACTATATAACCAACTACGAATGAAGTAGTGTTGATTATAGTCTAACTGTTAAAAAAAAAACAATAAATGAATAAAGTTAGTGTAGACACAGAAATCCGGTGATGCATGCTGTTCCGGGCTCGCGGCCCGGTCGGGAGTACGGAGTAGCCCGCGGGGGACTAAACTGGAGAATAAAGGAGTCGCCACCCGATGTGAACCGGGAAAATGATTTAAGGCCGCACTCACCCCTCGCAAGGGAAGACCTCAAACCGTTGGGTTCGGAATGGTCCCTTACTTTTGTCATTTGTAATGAATGGATTTGTGCAATTTTAACCAAGTCTACTCAACATGTATTGGCAAAAGTAACCTAAATTCCTATAAAGCCTAAATCAAAGTTTGCATGCTCCAAAAGTAAATTCTCATAACGGCAAACATACGATATCACACAATAAGCAAGTTGGATAAATATGACTTAAGCATAATGTAAATTAAACTCCTATTGCGAAAGAAAATAACTAAGTCATGCTTAAAGAAATAACGCACTAGACCAAATCACATTTCAAAGATAAATAATTTTTTTAAACTACTAATTCATGTGGAGTAAAATAAATTACATGCTTTCTAAACTATTAATTCATGCGAAGTAAAAATAAATATCATATGCCCTCAGGTCTAACCTTTCGTGTCGTCTCTTGGAAATGTGTTATGCGGTCGTCGGAAGGGCTACCACTCCGGGACTCCTCTGGTTCGCTGGTTCGATATTTTTCTTCACTGTTTCGCTGTTTTGCTCACTGTTTCGCTGCAGTTCTCGGTCACGGTTTCAACTTACTGTCTTGCGGTAATGCGAGACTATTTTGGTGATAAAACTGTGTGGTTTTTACGGGTGCGGTGTGTAAATTTTTGCTGTAATTTACTGGCAGTTTAGAGGGGAGAATATATGGTATTTAGAGGCAGTTTTGGGAGGCATTTTCGGTGGTTTCTGGGACAACTTCAGGGGCTATTTTGCGTGAAATAGGGAGGCAGAATGGAGGGTTGATCTACGTGTTTCAGGGGCTGCACTGAAGGGTCTTGGACGTGAGGTTAAGGGGCTGGTTCGAGGCAGTTTAGGCGTGAACTTAAGGGGCAGAATGGAGGGCTGATCTGTGTGTTTGGAGGGCTATTTCATTGGTCAGTGGCGTGTGGGATTGGAGGTAGTGTAGGGCGTGATGAAAGGCTGGTTCTTTAGGGGGCAGTTAGCGTGAGTGAAGGGGCTGTTTGAGTGCAATTGGCGTGAACAAGGTAATGGGATTTCCTAGGCGATGTGGGACAAAGGGAAATGGTGATTTGTTGCTATTTTGGGTGTGAGCAAGGGAGGGGATTTCCTAGGCGATGTGGGACAAAGTGAAGTGGTGATTTGTTGCTATTTTGGGCGTGAGATGAAGGCTTATTCCAGGGGTGTTTTGACGTGAACAAAGGCTGATTTTAGGGGCTGATTCAGGGGCAGTAGGCGTAAGTGAATGTGGATGATTCAAGGTCAGTTTAGTTTGAATTTGGTTCACGTGGAGGGCTGTAGGACGTGTGTATTTGGCTAGTGATGATGGCCGGTTTGTAGATTGTGCATGGTTTAGTTGCTTGGCGTGAAGAGGGCTAGGATGAGTGGTTATTTGGCTAGTGATGAGGGCTGTCCACTGGCAGTATTTAGGCGTGGATGAGGCTGCCGTGAAGGAGGTGGATTGGCGTGAGAGAGGGCTGCTTCTTCAAGGGGCAATTGGCGTGAACTTGAGAGAAGAAGGGTGTCTTTTGTGTTATGAAAGTGCTCTCAAAGTGCTAGGGAGGATGGTATGATTTTTTGGTTGTTTTTATAGGCAAAATGAGTGCATTTATTAGGTAGGCTAATGATTTTGAAGGGTTATTAATTGGGTAGGCATGCTTTGTTGACAAAATGGGAAAAGAGGTGGCTTAGTCATGGGCGTGGGGCTTGGTGAGTTAAATGGTGTGGGGAAATGTCATTAATGGCTTGAAGACTTTGTTGAAAGTGGGAGGTAAGGTAAATTTGCAGTCAAGGGCGTGGGACATGCTTGGTAGAAGGTTAATTTGGTTGTTTGAATAGTTGATGGAGGGGTAAATGAATGTAAAGGGCGTGGGCCTTGGTTTAGGTGGGCTTGGTGTGTGTTTTGATTTGGTTTCATAGGCTTTTGGGCGTGGGCTTTGGTGTCTAAGGGAGTGGGCTTGATTTGCGGGGGGGTTTTGGGTTAAGGGTGCTTTTGAAACGGAGGTTCGACGAGCAAACCCAAAGCTAAACAAACGAATTAAGTCCAACAAGATGTCAATTCTTGACATTCCCCTTCCGATGTTCATTTCTCGCGACTTCCATGACTTAAGAGGTAGTGCCTCCGTACGAGGCTCATCATCTGGACTTATATGCAAAAATGCAGTGCCTACAGTTAGTCCAACTAATATAATTAATAACGAGAAATAATAATAATAGAGTGCGCATATTAGCGAGTATTAAACCAAATTGCAAATTTAATACTAGCGTCCCACTAATTTTCGGCGAGCCTCTAACCCTCCATTGAATACTCGGGAAACCTAGTTTCCTAGTGGGCTAGGATCCTGTTAAATAATACACAACCTTGACTTTGGTCAACAAGCTGTATAAAATTTAACTAGGTAGATCTCTAAGATCAATTGGATCCCATCCAATTCCTAGATCCGGTAGGTGGACATCTAAGTCTGAAACATATATCTAATATATTTCCTGACCTGTTTCCTCTGAATCAACTAAGCCTTGGCTTTGGCTCAACAAGCTTAATGATTCCAGTTAAGCGCGACCCATTGACAGTGGGAAAGCTTCGTAATCCACGTCGTTGAACAAGAGTGACCTTGACTTTGTCCAACAAGTCACAACTGCCTAAGACATGTGATATTAACAAAGCTTTCATGGTTCAAACACATCCGCGATAGACAATGATCTTGACTTTGGCCAACAAATCAAAGCCAATTTTGGATCTTGAGAGAAAACCACTAAATGGAAGGAAACGCTTAATATTAAATGCGAGGGCGTTTTCGTAAATTGGCAACCAACTTATTATTTTTGATTAGGTCTCATCATTCACCCTTAAACATGCATTCTAAAAGCATAATAAGGCGCGATAAATATAATAATGATATGTTGATGGATATTCATATACATTTTTTTCCTAGAACAAATCTCTATCTTTTCTTTTCATCTCTCCCGCTAGCACTTTACATTCTCTTATTTACGCAATTACATAACACTATAAGAAACCTCATTTACATTGAGGGGAATTTGTGAGAAGAGAAATACAATGAGAATAAGAGGTGATAGGCTGGACACGCAGGTCCAATTTCAAATAAATACAATATTTACAACAATTTCCAAAATTACCCCCACCCATCTAATATCCATCCGATATACATTATTCAAACAAATACATCCAAGCATTCACACATAGCATGTTTTCAATCAATGTAATCCAATTAATTAATTCTTCAATTAATGACCATCCAATGTTCATACAACGATTTGATTTACGTGAGTCCAACTCGTTTAAGAATAAATACTCAAAGTAAATATTCTTGAATTATATCGAACTACAATATTAAATACAATTTAAATTGTATTCAATACTAATTCAAATTTAATTCCAAATTAAACAATTACACTTATTCTATTATAATAATGCCCTTTTAGACTTGGATTCCAAATCCAATCCAAATGGTCTCAAAGGCCCATTTAGCATCCAATGCCAATTCTATTAGGTCCAATGGGCTTTAATTAATTCTTTGGCATGGATTTTTGGCATTATGGATCAAGCCCATAATGCCTTGGCCCATTTAGGAATCACTTTATGTTATAAATTAATTTTGTCCCATTAGGCCCAATTAGATTATAAAAGGCCCAAATGTCATATTTTGGACTTTTATGGAAATAGTTTAGGCCCAATTGGATCCAACCCAATTGTCCACAACCAAACTTGGCCCAACTAAGCCCATTAATCTAAATATAACAAAATTAGCCCATTTAATATTTTAGGGACTAATTTACATTAATATAATATTCCAAATATTACATTAATCAATTTTAAGTGTAATTAACATAACTAATTAACTAATCTAACATTTCCAAAATATTAATTAATCTAATTAATCATGCTTATCATTCCAATTCATGTCCAACAGAAATTGAAGCAAAATCAAGTCTCCAACAAGCATGCTAACTCACGGCAAAGACAAGAAATTAATATCCAATTTGATTCCAATCCAATTAAATCAACATTCAACATATATATCATGCCATTAACACATCCAAGTGTCAAAATTTAAAAATCACCATGAGTTACACTACGGTAAGTTTCGGCCAACTTAGGGAAATTAGGGAAATTTGATCCAATCAATTTTTCAACAATCCAACAATGCACAACTCCAAGTTATCATCAACTAACATCAACCAACAACTCAATTTTGAATTTTCATGCTCCAAGCAAAAATTCCTAATTAAAGTTTATGAACCATAGTTTTCAAAATCATATTTAGCAAGGTGCTCTGATACCATTGTTAGTCTCTACGAAATGCCACAAGATCCTAACATGACTATATGTGTGAAATATTGAGATAAGCGGCGGAATCACTTACATTGTTATATGGAGAAATTTTGAAATTTCCTCTTTGGATGAAGCTCCAAGCTTGTTGTTATGTTATTTATTCCTTGGGTGAGTTTCCCTATTACCTAATTAGACTCCTCAAAGTGCTAGCTATGTTGAAATTTTGAAGCAAAATTTCACAACCATGGAGAGAAGAATTCGGCCAAGGTGTAGAGAAGAAGAGTTTGAGAAAAATTAGTTTTTCAAGATTTGGTGGTTGTGTGTTAAATGCATTTAATTAATTATGCCAACTACTTACATCAACATTTGACCTTTGATGTAAGTCATGTGGTGCCACCACATTTTAAATTAAAAATTTGAGTTGGCTTCTTCAACACACAACTTGACTTGGGCCCACCAAAGTCAAAGATATTTTGGGTTCCCAAAATACAAAAAGACACTCGCAAAGTCACATGCAATTATATCGGGTTCGTTTAATTCTGATTAAACGAATTTTCCATCGCGCCATAATTAAATCCAATTAATTAAATAATTATGCCTCGCAAAATTATTATGATAGTCGCTTTCGAAATAATTTGACCGGTGCGTAATCACACACGTATAACGCAAACGCACGTATCGTTCAAGTAGTATAAAAAGTATCGATCCCACGAGGACTTAAAACCTAAGCTATTAGTTTTATGAAGTCAAATGATTACTAGTATCTAACAGGTTGATTGATTGATTTGAAATGGTGAAGATTTTAAATTTAAAAACAAGTAAATAAAATTGCACAAAGATAGGTTTAAGAAAATTCAATATTAAAAATTATCTAGGGTTGTGAATCTTTCTAATATCTTTTAAAAGATGAAGTGGTTATTTCATGTTTGTGTAATAAATCGGTTTACTAACCTGGAACACTAAATTATGCAAAAGCCTATGTCGATGGTCAGACGGAAATACCCAGTATAACCCAATTGAACCATATGTCTATGTCAACCAAATTACCTGGATTCATTAAATTTAAGTTCCAATTATGGCTACCACCGCCCGACAGGTATATGTCCATTCGGTAATGAAATATATTAAAGGGTTATCTATCCTCAAGGAAGATCGTGGGCTATTAAGTCTAAGGCTGAAACCTAAAATTCCTTTGTCAAGTTTATTTTAGATTTACCAGATCAATCTTATTACTGGCCAATTTACAAGAGGCATTAAGCTTAAGACTTAATAAGTAAACCTTTAAATTACCCAAACTATAAAATAACCCCTTATAAACCGGTGATATTAGAATTCATCACAACCCCAGATAATTGGCTTAGTTACGACACATATTTACAGGTAGTAAAAACTTAAATAAAATAAAAGACATAAAGTAAAATACTGAAAATTAAATTGCTGAAAAGTAAATGACGGAAAGTAAATGCTAAAATTAAATATTAAAAATTAAATGCTGAAAGTAAATGCTGAAAGTAAAATACTGAAAAGTAAATGCTGAAAGTAAATTGCTGAAAAGTAAATTTCTGAAAAGTAAATGCTGAAAGTAAATTGCTGAAAAGTAAATAAAGTAAAAGTACAATAAAAGAAAATGTTGAGGTAAAAGGATCCACTTTTATTACTTCTATTTTAGATATCTCTCTTAATATAATATATTAACTTTGCATGATAATTACCAACCAGCCATATAGGCGGTATCCAGATTAAGTCAAATTAATAATTAATTATCAACCGACCAATCAGGCGGTATCCAATTTAGTCAGGTTAAAACCAATATAAATAATTACCAACCGACCAATATGTCGGTATCCTCATTAAGTCAGGTTTTAACTAGTTTATATATTATAATTAAGGGAGATTAATCTAAATATTAGTAATAAAAGTTTTACCTTTTACCCCAGCAAAGGGGAGTTACCTCCTCATTATTGAAAAGTAAAAACTGAAAATTAAAGAAAGAAAAGTACTGTGCGTAAAAGTAAATTGCGGAAAGTAAAAACTGAAATGTAAAGAAAAGAAAGTGCGAAAGCGGAAATTAATTACTAAAAGCTGTAAATAAACAAACAAGATACAATCTTCTTAGTATTCTTAAGGAATTCCTCAGAAGAAAGTATGAATTTACAAATGAAATGGCTAGGTATTTATAGGCAAAATTTTGCCTCCTTCAAATCATCCACCAAATCCATTATTAATTGCTCCACTAATTGCTTATCATGTTTGGTGGTGATTTGATAAATTTTATTATTTTATTATTAATTTATTTTTTGCTTTGAAAATGATTGAAAATGACTTTAATAATTACAAACAACACACTTCTGGATGGTTCATTAATTTCGGGCATGAAATCTTTAGAATTCGAAATTATTTTGTCCTTCAAAGTTGTAGATATTTGGGTCTTGTTTAATCTGGAACTTGAATCAGCTCAATCCGATATAGAAGTAAAAAGTTTTGCCCAAAATACGACAGATACGCAAAATTGGAATTTCCAAAACTGCACTTCGTTAAAACGTCATTTCAAGTTTCCAATCTCCAAAATTAATTTGACCCACATTTCGTCCTAAATGATTTCATTATGTCCCAATATTATTTTATCTGCAAAATAAAATAAAACACATCAAAACGTTCATCAAACCCGAGAAACTAAATAAAATATTAAGTAAAAGGGGCGGTAAATATTGATATATTTTATGCTCATCACACCCCCAAACCTAACAATTTTGCTAGCCCTCGAGCAAAACAACAAAATAAAATAAAAGAAACAATTAAAATTAAACTAAGACTTTTTCGTAGGGATCACGGTTGCATTTAGCATATGCAACAAGCCTTTAAACCCCTAGGTGTCCCTAGTGGACGAGTTATAGTCTCGTGAAGGCTTACAGCAACAATACCCACAAACGTTTTACAAAAGTAAAAAGATAATAAAACTAATGCACACAAAAGAAAAAAGACAAGAGAAAAGAGAATAAAAACGTTAGTGACTAATCAGGTGAAACTTCTACTCCAAGTTACTAGTTGTCTTCTTTCTTTCTAAATTACTGAATAAGTAAATTCTCCGATTATATTTACCATTCTCCATATGCACAGCCGACAAAATATTAATCAACTCATTTTTGCCCACAACAGTCACAAGTGCAGTTGATAAGAGAGTAATATTTTTGTCCTAAAGTTTTATCATAATTAACACCTTTTTGCAGCAATGAAATAATTTTTCTGATTTTTCTGATTTTTTTCTTTGATTTTTGATTTTTGATTTATTTATATACAATATCTTCCATCTATGTAGCGAGTGTTGGGTCGGTGGCTCCCAAACCAGTTGGCTTAAGGGCACCAGGTGTTAAGACACCCCTATGGACTTAATTACTCAGACTTCAGATATATATATATATAATATATATATATATATATATATATATATATATTTTGTAGCATCTTTGATCCATGTAGTGAGCTTTGGGCCAGTGACTCCCAAACCAGTTGGCTTTAGGGCACTAAGTGTTAAAACACCCTTACAGACTTAATAACTCGGATCTCAGACGTTTTTTTTACTCCATCACTTTTTGAGATGCTGCCTCCAATTAAATTATAGCACTTAATATTACAAACTTTTCAATTATAACTCATGTCCGTATGTTACCATGCATGTTGATAATACCTGCCAACTGAGCATATAAAGATCCATTTAAGTCAGTATTATGGAGAATTCACAAATTAAATAATTTAAAATGAACTAAACAAAAATTAACTTGTTCCGAAATAGGTTTGAGATACGTCTCAGGAGTGGAAATTCCTTACTCAGCTATCTCTTACCAATTTCACCTTTTAGTCAAAATAAAAACAAAAACGCAATTTTTTTTTGAAATTTTTGAAATTTTTGATTTTTTTTTTGTATTTTTCGAAAAGTTTTGGCCTAAAAATAAAAACAACACACAACTAAAAACAAGATACCAATCAACTAATTTCCTCCCCCAAACCTAAATGAGACATTGTCCCCAATGTCTTAAACAGTAGAAGAAGAGTTTAGAGGATAATACATGGTTAACTGAAACTCTACACGAAAAGTAAAAGGTTAAGATCCAGATTAATCTGATGCCTCTTACCACGATCGTCTTCGGACCAATTTATCTTTGAAAGGATAGGGTCAATTTATGGTTCATAGGCTAAGATTGGTCAATTAGATCCGGAGCAGTTCTGGCAGTGAAGGGGATTTCTTTTAAAGGTTTTGACACAAACCCATTTCTCCGGGCATCATCAAGAAACACACAAAGAAAATCATAAAATCCTTCAACGTTGTATAGTCCAAGCGGTTTCTGGTGTATGTTCAGGTTCGCCCAAGATAACACTGTAAAAATTTCCTCCAATGTACCCAAGCCACCTGTCAAAGCAATAAATGCATCAGCACAATTAATCATTTCCACTAGTCGCTCGGACATACCTGGCACAATAAGTTCCTCTCCGTTTGATGGTCCAATAAGATTTGCCTCCGCCAAGGGTTTTGGAATGATTCCCAAAACTTGACTGCCTCCCTCCTGTACAGCTTTTGAAACGATCCCCATAAGTCCAAGATTGCCTCCGCCATATACTAAGTGCATATTCCTTGCAGCTAAGACTCGACCCAATTCCTGTGTTGCTTCTACGTATTGTGGCTTCACACCAACACTAGTTCCACAAAACACACAGATGTTTTCAACTCGTCTTCTTGAAGTGGCTTCCATGTTTTACTCTGGATGTCTTCAAAAGTGCAATGATGAGTTGAATTTATAACACCTGAAAATGGTGAGTAAAATAATAGCACTAGTACCTGCCAAATGACAATTATTAGTTAACAGTAAAATAAATCGTGATAGTCAAAAAGGTCTGGATCATGTCGGAGAAAATAAAAGAAAACAACAAAACAAATTATAATTATTAGGAAAAGACAAAGAGATATAATATGTACAAGAAAAGTAGTGGCTTGATTGACGTCTATGCGTTAGGGACAAGCTTCCCATCCAATTTTCTTATAAATTGGCAAACAGGGTCTTTTTGAGTCAGATTCCCGAGACTTAATTGTTGTCTTTCTCTTTGAAATTGTGCATATAACACACGAATTTTGTGATACACATACCCACTGGGATGCGTCTCAAGAGTTTTAGATATATCATCCAAAGACTCCTTACTAAAGCCATCCCTAATGAAATTAATCTTATCTTCGCGGTTATCAGACACCATTCCTAAAGAACGACAACGAGTATCATAAAACATACGAGCACATTTATAACAAACACACATTCTTTTGGCTCTTCTCTTTTTAGCATATGTGCTCATTCCTAAACCAGACAGATGTGAAATAAAAGAGTCAGAAGACTCACCTGCCAATCAGACCTGTGCTTCAATAATCCAATGAATGTCAGTAGGAATACCTTTGATTATCAGTAACCTCATCCGTTCCAAGCGAGCTTTGTAGACTTTCGTCAGAGATTTTTGAGGGAGAGAAGGAAATTGCTAGTGAAGATTTGCGAGAACTTATTTCATCATGAAATGACTTAACCTGCAAAACTAAACACACAAAATTAAATCACACCAAATCATAATATATACACAAATTGCATGGGTTGCCTCCCTGCGAGCGCTAAGTTTAACGTCGACAGCTAGACGTGACTTCTCGAACGTTAGGCTGGATCAGAAAGTGTGACACTTTCTTTTTGTCGCTCAAATGATTCTCCCCAGTAGTGCTTGACACGCTTGTTTTTAACCTTGAATGTTTTGTTGGAGTCAGGATCATGTATCTCAACGGCTCTATCTGGTAAAAGTTTGGTGATCACAAATGGACCTGACCACCGTGATTTTGGCTTCCATGGGAAGAATTTTACCCTTGATTTGTTTAACAGTACCTTCTGCCCTGGTTCCAATTGTATGCGCACTAACTTCTCATCATGTCTTTTCCTTGCATTTTCTTTGTACAATTTGGCATCCTCAAAAGGCTGATTATGAAATTCATCCAATTCGTTGAGCTGGTGGAACTTTTTCTCTTCCGTTGCTTGTAGTGCAAGAATAGGCTTCTTCAGTACGCAGTGCGCTTTATCTTCAGGCTCTACAGGCAATTGACATGCTTTAAGTTTGTCAGCAGAACTTTGCATTGCATTGGAGGTCTGGATGGTACTTTTTATCACATCAAGTCTGAAACATTCCTCATTCTCGTCATTCGGGAAATTCATGGCTTTAAAAACATTGAATGTTACTTCTTGGTCATGTACCCTCATGGTTAGTTCTCATTTTTGTACATCAATAATGGTTCGACCTGTAGCCAAGAATAGTCTCCCGATGATGATTGGCACGTCTGAGTCTTCTTCCATATCAAAGACAATAAAATCTGCTGGGAAAATGAATTTGTCAACCTTGACCATCACATCTTCAACTACACCTCTCAGAAATACGAGCGTTCTATCAGCAAGTTGTAGAGAGAATGAGGTGGGCATTGTTTCTCCAATCTGCAATTTCCTGAAAATAGAAAAATGCATCAAATTAACACTCGCACCTAAATCACACAAAGCCTTACCAAAGTCATATTCTTCTATGGTGCAAGGAACAGTGAAACTGCTAGGATCTTTCAATTTTGGATGAAGTTTCCTCTGAATGATAGCGCTGTATTGTTCTGATAATGCTACTGTCTCTTTTTCTCCCAATCTCCACTTTCGTGAAAGAATGTCTTTCATGAATTTGGCATAGCTGGACATTTGTTCCAACGCTTCTGCAAATGGAATGTTGGTATGCAGCTTTTTGAACACCTCCAGGAAATGAGCAAACTGCTTGTCCAGTTTGTTTTTCTGAAGACGCTGAGGAAAAAGTGGAGGTGGAGTGATCTGATCTTTTTCTTTTTCCTTTGCTTCTTTTTCCTCCATCTGTGGCACTGCATCTTTTGAAACTTCCTCAATTGTTGCCTTGATTCCAACATCTTTGTTGATTTCAGAACCGCTTTTCAAGGTGATGGCTTGACATTGCTCATTCCCTCGGTTCATTGGATTTGGTTCTGTGTTCCTGGGAAGATTACCTTGCGGTCTGTAACTCTGAGCATTGGCCAGTTGTCCAATTTGATTCTCCAGTGCTTTAATAGAAGCAGATTGACTTTGAATTATTGCTGCTTGGGATTGAAACATAGCATCATATCTTGCTGCTTGAGAGTCGTGTTTTGCTTCTATCTTTTTCAAGTGGGTCAACACTTATGTTATTCCTGATTTATTTGTCTGCTCCTGGCCTTTGTTCTGTTGTTGGAATCCGGGTGGTGGGTTGTTCATTTGCCCTGAATTGTTGCTCTATGCAAAATTGGGATGATTCCTCCACCCTGGGTTGTAGGTGTTGGAATATGGATTGTTCCCATGTCTGTTGAAATTGTTGACATAATTCACCGTTTCTTTATGTTGGTTGAAAGATTATGACTCAGGTGCTCCTCCAAATGGTGAACTTGTGGATCCATCATTAACTTTCATGTTAAGAGTTTCCAGATTTTTGCAAATCTGATCCAGCTTGGCATTCACTGATGTGTTGGCTCCAACTTCATAAATTCCAGCAATTCGTTGGATCAAGCTTCTTTCTGTTGGCCACAATGAATTATTGTTAGCCATTTCTTCAATTAGGTCCCAGGCCTGATCTTCTCCTTTTGCCATCAAAGCTCCTCCAGCAGCAGCATCAATTATGGTTCTCATTATTCCAGAAAGTCCATTGTAGAAGGTTTGGACTTGTAGCCACTTTGCGTTCTCATGATGAGGACATTTCCGGAGTAAATCTTTGAATCTTTCCCAAGCTTCGCAAAGAGATTCTGAATCTTGTTTCACGAAGGATGTGATGTCATTCCTCAACTTTGCAGTTCTGGCTGGTGGAAAGTACTTTGTAAGGAATTTGGTGGCTAGAGTGTTCCAAGTTGTGATGGAACCTGCTAGTAACGAATGTAGCCAAGCTTTAGCTCTGTCTTTCAGGGAATATGGAAAAACCCGCAGTCTCATTGCTTCTTCAGCTGCTCGGTTGTAATTGAAAGTACCGCAAACTTCCAGGAAGTTGCTAATGTGGGCATTAGGATCTTTAGTTGCATTTCCCCTAAACTGCACAGACTACTGAATCATCTGAATGCATGTTTTGATGTCACACGTATTTGCTGGTAAAGGAGGAAGTACAATACAGGAAATGAAGCCGTCGACCACCAGAATGGTTTTGTCTCGAATGGGTATTGGTGGTGCAACTTCCAAAGGTTCAGGTTCCATGTTGACTAAAGCTTTTTGGCCTTCTCGCCTTTCCCTTCTCAACTGTCTGATGGTTTTTTCAATTTCTGGGTTGAGCGGTCGGAGTTCAAAGCTTCTGGTTCATCTCATGAAGTATCTGAGAACCTGAAACACAAGAAAACAAAAACAATAAGTAAAAAGAAATTAGATACAAGTACGTATCTAACCCCAAAACTAAAAGTGAAAGATAAATAAGTCCCCGGCAATGGCACCAAAAACTTGACCGGTGCGTAATCACACGTGTATAACGCAAGCGCACGTATCGTTCAAGTAGTATAAAAAGTATCGATCCCACGAGGACTTAATACCTAAGCTATTAATTTTATGAGGTCAAATGATTACTAGTATCTAACAGGTTGATTGATTGATTTGAAATAGTGAAGATTTTAAATTTAAAAACAAGTAAATAAAATTGCACAAAGATAGGTTTAAGAAAATTCAATATTAAAAACTATCTAGGGTTGTGAATCTTTCTAATATCTTTTAAAAGATGAAGTGGTTATTTAATGTTTGTGTAATAAATCGGTTTACTAACCTGAAACACTAAATTATGCAAAATCCTCTGTCGATGGTCAAACGCAAATACCCAATATAACCCAATTGAACTATATGTCTATGTCAACCAAATTACCTGGATTCATTAAGTTTAAGTTCCAATTACGGCTACAACCGCCCGACATGTATATGTCTATCCTGTAAGGAAATCTATTAAAGGGTTATATATCCTCAAGGAAGATCGTGGGCTATTAAGTCTAAGGCTGAAACCTAAAATTCCTTTGTCAAGTTTATTTTAGATTTACCAGATCAATCTTATTAGTGGCCAATTAACAAGACGCAATAAGCTTAAGACTTAATAAGTAAACCTTTAAATAGCCCAAACTATAAAATAACCCATTATAAACTGGTGATATTAGAATTCATCACCACCCCAGATATCTGGCTTAGTTACGACAAATATTTACGGGTAGTAAAAACTTAAATAAAATAAAAGACATAAAGTAAAATACTGAAAATTAAATTGCTGAAAAGTAAATGATGGAAAGTAAATTCTGAAATTAAATACTGAAAATTAAATGCTGAAAAGTAAATGCTGAAAAGTAAATTACTGAAAAGTAAATGCTGAAAAGTAAATTGCTGAAATTAAATTGCTGAAAAGTAAATGCTGAAAAGTAAATTGCTGAAAAGTAAATAAAGTCAAAGTACAATAAAAGAAAATGCTGAGGTAAAATGATCCACTTTTATTACTTCTATTTTAGATATCTCTCTTAATATAATATATTAACTTTGCATGATAATTACCAACCAGCCATATAGGCGGTATCCAGATTAAGTCAAATTAATAATTAATTACCAACCGACCAATCAGGCGGTATCCAATTTAGTCAGGTTAAAACCAATTTAAATAATTACCAATCGACCAATATGTCTGTATCCTCATTAAGTCAGGTTTTAACTAGTTTATATATTATAATTAAGGAAGATTAATCTAAATAATAGTAATAAAAGTTTTACCGTTTACCCCAGTAAAGAGGAGTTACCTCCTCATTACTGAAAAGTAAAAACTGAAAATTAAAGAAAGAAAAGTACTGTGCGTAAAAGTAAATTGCGGAAAGTAAAAACTGAAAAGTATAGAAAAGAAAGTACGAAAGCGGAAATTAATTACTGAAAGCTGTAAATAAACAAACAAGATACAATCTTCTTAGTATTCTTAAGGGAATTCCTCAAAAGAAAGTATGAATTTACAAATGAAATGGCTTGGTATTTATAGGCAAAATTTTGCCTCCATCAAATCATCCACCAAATCCATTATTAATTGCTCCACTAATTGCTTATCATGTTTGGTGGTGATTTGATAAATTTTATTATTTATTTATTAATTTATTTTTTTTCTTTGAAAATGATTGAAAATGACTTTAATAATTACACATAACATACTTCTGGATGGTTCATCAATTTCGGGCATGAAATCTTCAGAATTCGAAATTATTTTGTCTTTCAAAGTTGTAGATCATTGAGTCTTCTTTAATCTGAAACTTGAATCAGCTCAATCAGATATCGAAGTAAGACGTTATGCCCAAAATACGACAGATGCGCAAAATTGGAATTTCCAAAACTGCACTTCGTTAAAACGCCCTTTCAAGTTTCCAATCTCCAAAATTAATATGTCAAGTCCAATTTTTGCCCTTATTTGACCCACATTTCGTCCTAAATGATTTCATTATGTCCCAAGATTATTTTATCTGCAAAATAAACTAAAACACATCAAAACGTTCATCAAACCCGAGAAACTAAATAAAATATTAAGTAAAAGAGGTGGTAAATATTGATATATTTTCCGCTCATCATAATTCTAAATTAATTCGTTCGCCCGAATTAAAATCTAATTTTAATTTCGTATTGAAATTCGATTTCAATTAATATATCCGATATATTATTTCAGCCACAAATAAATAAATTAAATAGAAATATCCAATTTAACTATAAAATTTATTTTATCGATTAATTCTAAATTAATCGCGTTCTCTCTTCTATACGAAGTTAATCCCAGATTAATTCTTACCGCAATTAATCCCAGATTAATTTTCTCTCTCATAATTAATCCCAGATTAATTCTATCTAAGTCAAATGTCATTGGTGAATCTTTGGGAAGTGACCTAAGAGATTCCTGGATATGTTGGTAGTAAATATGGTTATCGGACTATCCGAACACGTGCGTATCCCGTACCATATTCTCACCGATTTACAAGACATGGTTGGCTTCTGCAAAGCACCGTGTCTACCCAATTCTCCAGAAATATTTGCCAAGGAATATCATTTGTATCAGGCGTAGTAATACTAATATTATGTAATACGTAATACGATCCAGTATCGAATGTCACATGCTAGGCCTAGGGCTGGCTCTGTGTCTGCCCCGTACGAAGCATATATCAGATCTTGAGTAACTAATCTCTGTAATCGGGAAGTCATGACCTAGTCATACTATCCTAATAGCTTTAGCTTTAAGAGTATTAGTTCTGTATCCTGTGTGACCATCATCTCCATATGACTGAAGTGATACTCCCATCTTGATATCACATCCAATACACTACGATTCTCAGTAAACCCAATATAGGCGTACACAGATCTGTTAAAGCTCCAGATGACCAATACTAAAGTAAACTGATTGTCGCAAGTAATAACGATGTAAGTCTCAGGTTAAAGATCACATACACCTACCCTGATTCGGATTCCCATAGACACATAGTCATACTACTGTTGGGGTTGGTGCTCAGAGCGCCAATCCGGACCGTATTTATGTCTGATTCATGAATACGAACATCTATTTTTTCCATTATATTACTTATTTATGGTTGCACCTTTTGTTTTTATATACGTATTCGATCTGATTACGATTAGATTGAAACTAAATGTGGTTTAGTGATATGTATATATTACACAAAGGCCCGATAATATATAATGCAGTACATGGTTACAAAGTTAGTTTGTAATTGACATTGGGAAGTGTCACTGCTAAATGTATATTATCAAATATAGTTCATGGTCAAGATTTACTAACATGGGTCGGTTAGTCAAATCCGTTGAGACCAGTACATGTCGTATAACGAGACTTGGTCCAATGGTTTATCCCAATGAACCATGAGTCTATGGAGACTCGTATAGTCGTGTAGGTGTTTATAAAGGATAAACACTGAATGACTCACCGAAAATTTTTAATGGATGGTACACCAACGTCAATAAGAATCTTCTCGGGTTGAGTAGCATAGTGGTCATTCGACTTGAGATACCACTGTGGATGTATGAGACATCCTCCATACTTAGATGTCAGTCACATCACTGATCTATTTAGATCGGACCTTCGCCTGTTTGTTGGGTATTACCCGATCCTCAAGATATCATGTGTGTATCAAGATAGGATCCATTAGTTCTGTGTACAGAGCATAGGTAGTCCATATATGATTATCAATCTTTTAAATCTGTGGCCACAGTATACTTCGGAAGTAAGTTCCGAGTGTTATTTAGAGATTTCTAATAGATACGTCGACGAGATAATACCAATAGAGATTTGACGTTTACATCTATATCTCTGGTATTATCCGATACCTGTGACAGAGGGATTATACGTATGTAATGACCTCGACCTGTATGATTCAACTAGTTTATTCGTGGTCGTCATAATTTACGGATGGATAAATAATGGACATGAAATTGGATTTCGTGACGGATATGCCTGAATCTAGAGTCTCACTAATGAAATAAACTCGTAGAGCACTAGGGCAACTTTTATAAATAATATTAATTATTTAAAAAGTCGTTTAAAGGTTAAACAAAAAATACATGTATTGGGACCTAATAGTCATTTCCTAATTTTAGTGTATTTGCATTTAATGTTAGATTTTATGAAATACACATTAATTATTTTTCAAATTGAGATATTTGACTTATATCATAAATATATATATATTTGATATTTAATGTAAATATAATACATATATTTAATATATTTATATTTAAATAATTAATTAATTATTTAATTGTTAAATGATTAATTTAATTAAAATATAAATGTATTAAAGTTATGATAATCATTGAGATGACATAAAGATGCTATACTTGACTTTAAGAAATTCATTAAAGAGTTAATGATTTCAAAACCAAGTGTCCAAGTTGGCTTGAATGAAATAAAATGAAAAATATTAATATTTTCCCTTGTTGTTGAATTCAGCCAAGCTAGAAAATAGCAAAAGTGTTGGATATTTTCAAAAAGCAAAAATCTCATCCAAAAACTCCATTAAAAGGAAGACAAGGAAGCTTGAGAGAAAGAAAAGCAAAAACAAAGAAAAGCTTGGAATTTAGTAAGTATTTCCAACTTACCAATAGAGAGAAAAATATTCCTCTTTTTGTGGGCTTCATCTTGTGATGTTCTTTTGTTTTTCTATTATTTATTCTTTGTATTTTTGGAGGATGGAAGTTTTGGATAAGGTTGAGCATGTATAAAGATCATAGAATGTTAATAATGTGTTTATAAGCATTCTTTTGATGGTTTGAGAAACTTGTTGTCATTCTAGAGTTATTGACCCACTCTTAAGTGACTTAGAATTGTTCTAGAGTTATTTCAAAGTGGTGAGGCTTGTTTGATGAAGCAAAGAATGAACTAAAGTGTTGGTTTTAAGTTTTTTGACCTTCTACCACCTTTGGGCTTTTCATTTTTGTTATGTATTTGGATGTGTATATGATGCATGTAAAATATTCGTCTGGTTGACCCTGATCTGGTCAGGCCTCGTCTGGTCAGACCTGGTCTGGTCGGATCTCGTCTGGTCGGACTTCATATGGTCGGACTTCATATGGTCGGACATGGTCTGGTCGGACCTTGTCTGGTCAGACATGGTCTGGTCGGCCCTAGTCTGGTCGGACCTGGTCTGGTCGGATCTCATATGGTCGTCTCTGGTAGGGTCGGACCTAGTGTGGTCGGATCATGACCCCATATGGTCGGCATGACCTCATGTGGTCGGATCGTGACCTCATGTGGTCAGACCATGACTTCATGTGGTCGGACCAAGGGCATTTTGTGGTCGGATCATTACTTCATCTGATCGGATCATGTATGTAAGTAATTTTTTTGGGTTTAGGAGAAATCCGAATAGATTATTCATATTAGATATTGAATAATTTACTCGGTATTTTGAAAAAGTTTTCAAATACGATTTCTGCCCCGACCCGCGTTTCCGGTGCGACCGACCCGAATGGACTAAGAACCCTGACAAAATGGTATCAGAGCAAGTCTGAATCTGGACACCCGATATGGTTTTCAAGTACCTTGTATCGCTTTCTCATACGTAGCTGGCTCGTCTTCCTCAATAAGATTAATATCCACATGAGGTGAGATCAAAAACCCATACCTCTCAGGTTGTTTTCTGACTCTCTCCGACCTACGCTGTCCTTGTGTATTCGAAGATTGTGGTGCAGTCTCTGTTGGACATTTATGACCCATAGCATCACTATTTGTATAGATCATGGTGTTGTTGTACAAATTAACTATGTGACAAAGGGAATTGCTCTTTTATCATTTGTAATTGGATTACCAAGATATATAAATGATAAAAGGTCATTATGATCAGTACCGGATTGAGATGATATGAGACAATATCAATCCACGACGGTTTAATCATTAAAACATCCATAGTCGTAGTATTATCGAGACTGGACATCGATAATGTAGAATAGACTTGTATCGCACTTGTGCGTGTTATGAAAGCGTAACAGAATAGTTCTCATATATTTAAGTATTGGATACTTATGCATGTGTCATAGGAGGTTGTGTTTACCGATGATACGAAAACAGCTTCGCTCTGGATAGACCCCGCGGAATCCCATTGGTAGTATGACTAAGTGTCTATGAGAGTCCGAATTAGGGTAGGTGTATTTGGTCTTAACCTAAGACTTGCATCGCTAGTACTTGCGACAAACAATACGCATTGGTTTTGGTCGTCCAGGACTTTAACAGGTTCTGTGTACGCCTCTTCTGGGTTTATTGAGAATCGTAGTGTATTGGGTGTGATGTCAAGATGGAAGTATCACTTCATTCATATGGAGATGATGATCACACATGGATACATAACTGGTAGACTAAATGGTTGCAACCATCAGGATAATATGACATGGTCATGATTATCCGATTAAAGAGACTAGTTGCTTGTAATACGATATATGCTTCGTACGGGGTAGACACTATTCCAGCCTCAGGCCTTGCATGTGACATCCGATACTGGATCGCAATACGCAATACTACGTATACTACGCCTGATACAAATTATATATTCCATTAATAATATTTCTAGAAAATTGGGTAGGCACGATGCTTTGCTGGAAGCCAACCATGCTCGTAAATCGGTAAAAATGTAGTACGAGGTACGTACATGTTCGGATAGTCCGACGACCGGATTTACTGCCAACATATCCAGGGATCTCTTGGGTCGCTTCCCGAAGATTCACCGATGACGTATGATTCGAGCATATTTAATCTGGGATTAATTACAGAGTGATTTTATCTAGGATAAAATACTATTTGAAGAGAGAGAACGATTAATTTGGAATTAATTGATAAAATAATATATTCGATATATTAAATGAAATTAGATTTCAACACGGAATTAAAATTGGATTTTAATTTGGGCAAACGAATTAATTTAGAATTAATTCGCTAGCGACGTGAATAGTAATTTTACCAGGCATAATTATTTAATTAAATTTGATTTAATTACGCCGCAACGGAAAACTCATTAATTCGGAATTAGCGAACCCAAGCCCGTGATGTGTCACGAGCCCACTCAGATTTTGAATCAAGTGGGGCCCACATGTCTTATCAGTTGTCACATCACTTGTCACTTTAGTTACTTTTGATGATGGGTTTTGGTGAAAATGATGATGACTTGCCTTACACACTTCCGAAACATGATGGCTTGATTGACTAATACCAAATGTTTGGTATATGATTATTAGATTTTTGAAATCAAAAACCAAGTCAACACAATTCACTCCATCTCTCTCTCTCACGGTTTTTCATCAAAAATTATACTCTCCCTCTCATTTTTCTCTCAATACCGAGAGTTGCAAGGAGAAGATAGAAATTTTTGTGGCAAAAATTTCAAGAGCTAGCACTCAAAGGAATCATCCAAGGTGATAGGGAAACCATCCAATAGCTTGAAATCAAAGGACAAAGCTTGGAGCTTGGAGCTTGGATCTCATCCCCAACTTGGTGCTTGGCCGAAACTTGGAGAAGAAATTTGTAAATTTGACGCATCCATAAGCCGTTCATTGTAAGCATGATTCCGCCATACTTCTTTATGTATTCACATGTTTTATGCTTAAATATGATATTGGGAATGCCTTAGAAACCAACAATGGTATCATGGAGCCTAATTTGAGCATGAAAAAAATTAGGGTAAAATTAGGGTAAAATTGATTTGAGCATGATTTGATAAAATCGATTGATTGAGTATGCTTGAATGATGATAACTTGGAGTTATGCATGATCAATTTGAAGAAAATTCAATTGGATTAATTTTCCCTAATTTATTTATGTTGGCCGAATGCAACATTTACCCTAAGTCATGGTATTTTTGTTTTTTTGATCATTGGATGAGTTGAAAAACATGATTATGTTGATTTGAGATTCAATCGTATTGAAATCGGAATCGAACGTAAATAAACCCTAAAATGTCGTGAGCTGTGGAGCATGAAATGAGATGATTTTTTGTTTCAAAATGTTGGACATGAGTTGAAAAAATTAATACATGATTAATTGATTAAATTAGTATTTTGGAAATATTAATTTAGATAATTAATTAGAGTAATACACTTTAATTAATAAAATTATGAAATTATGAAATTTAGAATTTGATTAATTGGGCTAAATTTGGAATTGGGCTTTTAATGTTGTATTTGGGCCTAATGGGCTTGGTTGGGCCAAGTTGGTTTGGGTCAATTGGATTGGATCCAATTGGGCCTAAACCACTCTATTAAGTCCAAATATAACTAATGGACCTTTTAATGTTTAATTGGGCCTAATGGGCCTAAATTGGTTTCTTGGAAAATATGGTGATTCCTTAATTGGGCTTTGGTATTTGGGTTTGATCTATATTGACCAAAGTCTATACCTTAAATAACATTGGATGTTAATTGGGCTTTGAGACCCATTTAGATTAGATTTGGAATCTAAGTCGTAAAGGCGCAATAAAAAGTGTAGTTATTTAATTTGGAATTAAATATAGAATTAGTATTTAATACAAATTAAATTAGATTTAAATTATAGTTCGATATAATTCAAGAATCCGTACTTTGAGTACTTATTCACAAACGAGTTGGACTCGCGCAAAATCAAATCGTTGTTTGAACATTGGATGATCACTTAATTTAATGATTAATTAATTGGATTAGTTTGATTGAATAACATGCTTTGTGTGAATACATGGATGTGTTGAATGAATAACGTATATCAGATGGATATTAGAAGGGAAAGGGCAATTTTGGAAATTGTTGTAAATTTAGAATTTATTAAATTGGACCTGCGTGTCCAGCCTTATCTCTCTTGATTCTTTGTAATTCTCTTCTCACCTAATTCCCCTCAATGTGAATGAGGTTTCTTTCATTGTATTATGTAATTGGGTAGAAGTAAGAATAGTGCTAGCCGGGGAGAGGAAATGGAGTGATTTGTTCTAGGAACAATCTGTAAGATATCCATCTGCATATCGTTATTAATTTATTTTCGCGCCTTATTATGCTTTTAGAATGCATGCTTAAGGGTGTATGATGAGACCTAACAAAGATAATAAATTGGTTGCCAATTTACGCAAAAAAACCCTCAACAAATATTAGCATTTTTCCTTCCATTGAGTGATTCTTACTCAAGATCCAAGATTGGCACTGGTTTGTTGGCCAAAGTCAAGACCTTTGTCCATCGCAAATGTGTTTGAATCATGAAGGCTTTGTTGCATATCTTGTGTCTTGTCCAAGTTGTGATTTGTTGGCCAAAGTCAAGATCACTTCTTGTCCATCGACATCGATTACGAAGCTTTCCAAAGTCAATGGGTTCCGCTTAACTGGAATCATTAAGCTTGTTGTGCCAAAGCCAAGGCTTAGTTGATTCAGAGGAAATAAGTTAGGAAAATATATTGGATATATTGGCATATATATTGTATATATGTTTCGGACTTGGAGGTCCACCTACTAGATCTAGGAATTTGATGAGATCCAATTGATCTTAGAGATCTACCTAGTTAAATATCATATAGCTTGTTGGCCAAAGTCAAGGTTGTGTGTTATTTAACGGGATCCTAGCCCACTAGGAAACTAGGTTTCCCGAGTACTCAACAGAGGGTTAGAGGCTCGCTGAAAATTAGTGGGAGGCTAGTATTGAATTTGCAATTTCGTTCAAATACTTAGCTTTACGCGCTTTCAAAATTATTTCGTCAATTATTTTATTAGTTGGACTAATATATTATTATTTTTCTTGTAATAGTTAGACTGTACCCATACATCGTTAATCGAATAGTTGGACTATTACGGTTAAGATGACAGGAAAGTTAAGCATTAGGGATATTGTCATGGGCGACAACGTCTTTAATGGCACAAACTTTCAGAACTGGGATATGAATCTCAGAATTGTTCTGGGATCTGAGAAATTACTCTACACTATAGAGCGACCTCTTGGGCCTAAGCCCCGACCTGATCAGTTGCTTGAGCTAGAGCTTTGGAAGACTCATAGCGATGACAATGCGACTGCTCAATCGGTAATGTTTGCCGCTATGACTCCGCAATTCCTTCGTCAAAACAAAGGGTTGGATCTATATGAGATGATGGCGAAGTTACATGATCTTCACTGATCTAACCTTAGATCGCAAAGATATGAGTTGTAGAAGAAGCTCTTCCGCGCTCGAATGTCAGAGGGTACGTCTGTTGAACACCATGTGTCATAGATGATTGCTGACATTGAGCAGCTCAGACAGATGGGCATAGTCTTCGAGGCTGAGACTTCAGTAGATTTGATCATACAGTCTCTCTCCGACACTTGGAGTTGGTTCATCATGAACTACAACATGTTGAACCAAGACCAGACTCTTGGAGAGTTGATGTCCACTCTGCGTGAGCAGAAAATGATCTTCTTAAGGGTAAGAAACACAAGACGCACTATGCTTCAACATCTCAGACTCCGAGGGCTTGGCCCAAGCCGAGTGGAGGTGTCAAGAAGAAGAAGCATAAGAAGAAGGGCAAGGCCAAATCGTCAAAGGGTTCTGGGAAACCTAAGGACAAATCCCAAGATGTTTATCTCCAGTGCGGGAAGCGGGGTCACTGGAAGCGTGATTGCCGCGAGTACAAGGCACACATGAAAGAAATCAAAGCGGGCAAGACACCGGCTTCAGGTATGTTTGTTATAGAAATAAACATGTCTACTTCTAGTCTTAAAAATTGGATTTTTGATTCTGGTTGTGGAACTAATATATGTACTGATGTGCAGGATCTGCAGATTAGCAGGAGACTGGCCTCAGGAGAGATTGACCTCCGCGTTGGAAATGGGACACAGGTCGCCGTTTTGGCCGTTGGCACTTTTGTTGTGAAACTACACTCGGGGCATGTACTTAAACTTACAGATTGTTATTATGTACCTAGTTTGACTAGGAATTTTATTTCTGTATCTGTGTTAACCAAATGTGGGTATACTTTTGTATTTAGAAACACTGGGTGTTTTTTGTATAAAAATGATATGGAAATTTGCACTGCTGATGTAAATAATGGTCTATATATTTTGAATATGAATCAATTGCAAACATATAATGTAACAAACAAAAGGCTTAAAGTAAGTAACAAAGATGAAACTTACATGTGGCATTGTCGTCTGAGACACATAAACAAGACACATATATCCACACTTTCGAAGAGTGGGTACTTGGACGGATTTGATCCAAATTCATATGACGTCTGCGAATCTTGTTTATTAGGCAAGATGCCTAAATCACCTTTTAACGGTAAAGGTGTACGTGCCACCAAACTGTTTGCCTTTGTTCATAGTGACGTTTGTGGGCCTATGTCTAGCCAGGCTAGAGGTGGATATGAATACTTTGTAACCTTTACGGATGATGCATCGTGTTATGGTTATGTGCATCTTATGAGACACAAGTCGGAAACTTTTGAGAAATTCAAGAGTTTCAACACGAAGTAGAAAAACAGACCGGCAAAAGTATTAAGACATTACGGCCGGACCGTGGTGGCGAATACTTGAGCAATGAGTTTCTTGATTACTTGAAAGAATATGGTATTCTTTCACAGTGGACTCCTCCCGGAAAACCGCAACTAAACGGTGTGTCCGAACGGAGAAACCGAACTTTGTTAGACAAGGTAAGGTCTATGATGAGTCGCACAGAGCTACCTATTTCCTTCTGAGAATATGCATTGAACAATGCAATACTTATTTTGAATAAGGTTCCATCAAAGTCTGTTCAACAGACTCCGTATGAAATATGGACAGGAAAGAAACCAGGTTTCTCATTCCTGAAGATTTTGGGTTGCTGGGTATACGTCAAACGTTTGGAAGGTACCAAACTAGAACCCAAATCCGATAAATACCTATTTGTAGGATATCCTAGGGAAACCAAAAGATATTACTTCTATCACCCACAAGAGAACAAAGTATTTGTTGCTCTACATGCGGTTTTCCTTGAGAAGGAATTCCTAAATGCAGTGATAAGTGGGAGGAAAGTAGAACTCGATGAAAATCGGAGTGATACTATTCCTGGCACAGAATCCTTAACGGAACATGAACAGTCCATCTGGGATGAGACTGTTGGGTTTCTACTATAGTCCCAAGATCATTCAAGCAATGAAAATCATGTGAATACAATAAAGAAGTATGGCAGAATCATACTTACAATGATCAGATTTTGATGCCATGAACATAAAATAATTTGCTCATTCCTTAAAGCTCACGGCTATGGCTCATCTTTGTGCTCTATGGATGATCTTCAAGCTCCAAGCTTTGTCAATGGATTTCATGCTCATGAATAGGTTTCCCTATCACCTTCGTAAGACCCCTTTGGTGTGCTAGCACTAGGAAATTTGGTCACAAAATTTCCCTTAAGCTTCTCATTGCTCACGGCTTTGAGAGAAAAATTTGAGAGAGAAATTTGGCCCAAGGCCGAATGATGAGGGAGAGGAGAGAAGAGTGTTAGTTGGTTGTAATGTGTATATGGTATTTCATTTTCAAAAAACAAAAACCAATTTACTCTTTTTCAAAAAAAGGTACAAGGCAATTAAGCCTTCCAACAACTCACATCACTCATGAATAATGACTGGTTGTCAATCACTTAAAGGTGACTTGACATCCATCACTAAAGTGACGCATGATGTGACGCGCGATGTGACGTGTGGGCCCCACTTGATTCGAAATGCGCGTGGGCCCGCAAACAATCATGGGCTCGGGTTCGCTAATTCCGAATTAACGAATTTTCCGTTGCGACGTAATTAAATCAAATTTAATTAAATAATTATGCCTAGTAAAATTACTATTCACATCGCTATCAAATTAATTCTAAATTAACTCGTTCGTCCGAATTAAAATCTAATTTTAATTCCGCGTAGAAATCTAATTTCGTTTAATATATCGAATATATTATTTTATCGATTAATTCCAAATTAATTGTTCTCTCTCTTTTAAATAATATTTTATCCCAGATAAAATATATTCGTAATTAATACTAGATTAATTTTCTCTCACTCATATAATTAATCCCAGATTAATAATGTACGAGTCATACGTCATCGGTGAATCTTCGGGAAGCGACCCATGAGATCCCTGGATATGTTGGCAGTAAATCCGGTCGTCGGACTATCCGAACACGTACGTACCTAGTACAACATTTTTACCGATTTACAAGACATGGTTGGCTTTTAGCAAAGCACTGTGCCTACCCAATTCTCCAAAAATATTCTAAAAGGAATATTTGATCTATATCAGGCGTAGTATACAGCGTATTGCGTATTGCAATCCAGTATTAGATGTCACGTGCTAGGCCTGGGGCTGGAATTGTGTCTGCCCCGTACGAAGCACATGTCGAATCTCTGGTAACTAGTCTATATAATCGGATAATCATGACCTTGTCATATTATCCCGATGACTGCAGTACATATGAGTACTAGTTTCGTATCCTACGTGACCATCATCTCCACTATGACTGGAGTGATACTTCCATCTTGACATCACACCCAATACACTACGTTTCTCAACATACCCAGAAGAGGCGTACAAATAACCGGTTAAAGCCCTGGACGACCAAAACCAAAGTATATTGATTGTCGCAAGTATTAGCGGTGCAAGTCTCAGGTTAAGACCAAATACATCTACCCTGATTCGAACTTCCATAGACACTTAGTCATACTACCAATGGAATTCCGAGGGGTCTATCCAGAGCGAAGCTGTTTCTGTACCATCGGCAAACACAACCTCATATTACACTTGCATGAGTATCCAATACCCAAATATATGAGAACTATGCCGTTATGCTACCACAACGTGCACAAATGTATTACTAGTCTATTCTGTATTATCGATGTCCAATCTCGATAATACTAGGACTATGGATGTTTTAATGATTAAACCTTCGTGGATTGATACTGTCTTATATCATCTCAATCCGGTACTAATCATAAGGACCTTTTATCATTTATATATCTTGTTAATCCAATTACAAATGATAAAAGAGCAATTTCCTTTGTCACATAGTTAATTTGTACAACAACACCATGATGTGTACAAATAGTGATGCTATGGGTCATAATTGTCCAACAATCTCCCACTTGGCCTATAGCCAATCAATCAAGTGTCCTACACTTGAACTATGTACGGGTCGCTCAAATGTCTACTGAGAAACTGCTTTCGTCAGCGGTTTGCAAAATTATCATCTAATGCGATTTATTCGATCATCACATCGCCACGATGTATGATCCGAACGAATCAGATGAATATTTGAAGTATATACTTGGATCGTTGATGAGACATTATTTCTTTAGCATGTGCTGTAGCCTAGCTCAACTGCTAACAGAACTACTCCTATCTACTTAGGATTATTAAGATCCCAATGGCTTCATTGCTGCCTCAGCTGCAACAATATTCCTCTGTTGTTTTTTATTCATCAAACAATATCTTGCTTGGAAGATTTCCAGCTCACTGTTCCATTATTCAACTATATAGTATCCTTTATTATGACTTATGGTCATTTTTATCGGTTAGGAAACTTGCAATAGTGAACCCAATCACTTCAAGTTCTCCTTCTCCATAGCTTAAGAAGCATCCTTCGATCATCTAAGATACTTAAGGATGTTCTTAACATCAATCCAGTGACTATCACTTGGATTGGCCTGATTGTGACTCCATATGCTCAAAGCATATTACACCAGGTCGCGTACATGTTGGTTTTTCTATAAGGTCCCAAGATCAAACAAGACATGAAATTATGTGTGAACACATCAACGGAGGTAGCGGAATACTCACATTGATCGGTTGAGTCGATTTGGAGACGATTCAAGCCCAAAAACGCACTGCCTTTCACGCCCACTGCATGCAGTCCACTGCCCTGCAAAACAGAAAATTAGGTGAAGAAACGGAGCTCCAATCTTCGTCGGATGGATCCCGTCTCATGGGGGAACCTCCCTACCACCTTCGCAAGACTTGTAGTGTGCTAGCACTTGATTTCTCACCATGAGAAACCACTCTTGCTTCCCTTTAACTCACGCCCAAACTGGTTCAAACCAGTGAAGAAATGGCCACCATTGCTGAGAGGAAGAGAGAATTTGAGAGAGAAGAAGTTTTGTGTTGTGTAATGGTTTGTTAATTTAAATGATTTACCAAAAATCAATTTATATTTATGCCATAATTCATTAAATTAATAATAAACTTATGACACAAATTCATGCAAAGGCTTAGAGTGTCAAACACTTCATTTCCATGCAATACCATTGAGTGCATTGTACACAATCTCCATGCAATGCATTAGAGTGTCAAATAAGCATAATATGACATGTGTCAAAGTTAATGCATATCTTGACATGTGTCATGTGGGCCCCACACGTTTCCCAATGAAAGTGGGCCCACGTGCACTCACGCGTTCGGGTTCGATATTTCCGAAATACCGAGCTTGCGTCGCGACGTTAATTCAATCGAATTTAAATAAATAATTACGCCTGGCGAATTATTATTTACGTCGCTAACGAATTAATTCTGAATTAACTCGTTTGCCCGAATTAAAATCTAATTTTAATTCCGCGTCGAAATCTAATTTCGTTTATATATCGAATATATTAATTCATCGATTAATTCCAAATTAATCGTTCTCTCTCTTTAGACGATATTTTATCCCGGATAAAATATCTCCGTTCTCCTATTAATTCTAGATTAATTTTCTCTCTCTTCTATTATAATCCCAGATTATTCAAGAGTGCGAGTTGTGCGTCATCGGTGGATTATCGGGCGACCCATGAGATCCCCGATCCCCGGATAATCTGGCAGTAAATACGGTCGTCGGAGTATCCGAATCACGTACGTACCAAGTACTACGTTCTACCGATTTACGAGACAAGGTCGACTCCTAGCAAAGCACCAAGTCTTCCCAGGTTCTCCGGACATATTCATCAAAGAATATCTAGATCTGTATCAAGCGTAGTATACAAATGTATTGTGTATATCGGCCCAGTATCGGATGGTCACGTGCTAGGGCTGGGGCTGGATAAGTGTCTGCCCCGTCCGAAACACATATCGGATGTCTGGTAACTAGTCTCTATAATCGGATATTCATGACCTGGTCATAATATCCCGATTGGATGCGCATCACTAAAAGAGCACTAATACGTATCCTGCCTGTGACATCATCTCCATTATGACTGGAGTGATACTTCCGTCTCGACATCACATCCAATACACTACGACTCTCTGATAAACCCAGAAGTGGTGAACACAGAACCAGTTAAGATCCCCAACCACCAAAACCAAAGTTTACCGATTGTCGTAAGTATTAGCGATGTAAGTCTCAGGTTAAGACTATACACACCTACCTTGATTTCGGCCTCCCATAGACACCTAGTCATAATACCAATGGGATTCCGAAGGGTCTATCCAGAGCGAAGCTGTTTCCCGTACCATCGGTGAAACACGACCTCCTATCGCACTTGCATAAGTATCCAATACTTATATATGAGAACTATGCCGTTGTGCCCTCACAACGCGCACAAGTGCAATACTAGCCTATTCCGCATTATCGATGTCCAGTCTCGATAATACTACGGCTAGGGATATTTAATGATTAATCCTTCGTGGACTGATACTGTCTCATATCATCTCAATCCAGGAACTAATCATAGGGACCTCTCTTCATTTATATATCTATGGTGATCTAATCACAATGATGAGAGTGCAATTTCCTTGTTACATAGTTAATTTGCTACAACAACACAATGATCTGTGCAAATAGTGACGCTATGGGTCATTTTGTCCAACAATCTCCCACTTGGCACATTGCGAGTCACTCAAGTGTCCTACACCTGAACTATGTACGGTTCGCTCAAATTGCTGAGGAAAGGTTTTCGTCAGCGGATTTGTTTGATTATCGTTTGACGCGATTTATACGATCATCACATCGCCACGATGTATGATCCGAACGAATCAGATGATATAGAAGTATATCTGGATCGTCGATGAGACCTTTAATTCCTTAGCCTATGCTGACGCCTAGCTCAGCTGCTAACAGAACTATATCTAATCTAATTAGATTTACTTTCGACCCAAAAGACTTCTATTGCTGCCTCAGCTGCAGCAATAATCCGCATTTGTTGTTTATTCGGCAACAGTTATCTTGCTTGGAAGATTTCCAGCTCACTGTCCCGTTATTCAAACTTTATAGTACCGCAGTATTTAACTGTTTGGAAACTTGCAGCAGTGATCCCAGTCACTTCAAGTTCTCATTCTCCATAGTTTAAGATAGCATCTTTAGTTCTCTGAGATACTAACAGATGTTCTTAACTTCAATCCAGTGACTGTCACTTGGATTGACCTGATTGTGACTCCATATGCTTGAAGCGTATGAGACACCAATACAAGTACATTTTAAATGTACAATTTCCCAGAGAGTGTTAACAACTCCAAATCTATCCCAGTAGATCTTTATTCCTCTAATAAAGGTTGTTACTCCCCAGAATTCTACGGAGAATTTCTATTGAAAGCCAAGCTTTCAACAATAGTTTTATGGGAATTTTCACTGTCAGTGCGCTCTCCCACTAACCTCCTTATATACACAAGAATTATTTCGTTTTGAGTCAAATCATAAACCATTATGATTATTTCAAAACGACAGTTCCAAGAACCATATGCTTGCATCAATCCAAACATGGATCGAATAACCCGCAAACCTTGTTTGTCGGTTATACAAAATCGTCAGGATGTTGTAAACATCCTCCAAAAGGTTTCCTTTTCAGGAAAGCGATTTTGATTTGTAACTAACATATTTCATAAATGAAATATATAGTTATCAATAAGCATCTTCAAAATGGATTTACCATGGCAACAGGTAAAAGGTTGAACCGTTATTAACATAATGTTGATAACGATACCTTTCCGTCAAAACCTTAGGTTTGCACGTTGGTATGTTGCCTTCCATGTATGTCTTCCTTGAAGACGTTTAATGTACCATAGGCACAACGCCTTGTGGTACAACAACTAGTATCCAAACATAGTTGTTATACATGGAATCCATTTCGGACTCATGGCACTTTGCCATAACAGGGAGTCGATACCTCGTATCACTTCCTCATAACGTAGTCGGATGGTACACCTCCATAAGATTGACATCTTTATGAGGTTAGATCAGAAACCCATACCCTAGGCTGTTTTCTGACTCTATCCGATCTACTAGTTTCTTGTGTATTTGAAGATTAATGGTATAGATTCATCATAGATGAACTATTTGTGTTCCATTACGGACTTCGTGCCTTGAACAGTATTACTCCGATTTTCATCGAGTATCACTATCCTCCCACTGACCACTGCATATCGGTATTCCTCTCAGGAAAAACGCATGGTGAGCAACAATTACATTGTTCTCATGTGAGATATATAAGTACTATACTTAAGGTTTCCCTTAGGATAACTTATATTGACACTTATCCAATTTGGGTCTTTTAGTTTGGTATCATCCAAACGTTATGCCTGGCATACCCAAATTATCAGGAATGAGAAACCACGTTTCTTTCCTGTTCATATCCTATATGATATCTGTCAAACAGATTTATATGGAACCTTATTCCAAATAAGTTTTTGCACTGTTAATACATATCCTGTTGAAGGAATAGTAGCTCAGAGCGACTCGTGATAAACTTTATCATGTCCAACAAAAATTCGTTTTTTGGTTTGAACACACCGTCTAACTGACGTGTCTCTCGGAGGAGTCCTCATATGAAAGAATACCGTACTCTTTCATGTACATTAGAAACCTACTGCTTAAGTATTTTCATTACGGTCTTGCCGTGGCGGAATAATACTATAGCCGATCTGTTAATTACTTCGTGTCGAAACTTCAAAAGTTTCCGATCTGTGTTCTTCAAAAGAAACACATAACCACAACGCGATGCTGCATCCGTTAGGTCACGAAATATTCACGTTCACATCTAGCCTGGCTAGATATGGGCCCACTTACTTCACCATGAATAGGGCTAACAGATCGGTGGCCCTTTTACTATTACCAAGTAAATAGTATTTTAGGTATTTAACCTAATAAACTAGATTCGTAGACCTTATTTGAATAGTCAAATCAGTCCTAGTACCCACTTCTCAAAAGTACGGATATACGAGTCTTGTTTATTGTGTCCTAGACAACAATGCCACAAATAAGTCTCCATTGATCAAATCAATTTGAGCTATTTATTTGTCATTTATATTTTGAGATTTTATTTATATTCAAAATATAATATCATTACATTCTAATGTATTCATACTCATCTATTATCTTTAGATATAATATCTAATATTCATGTTTTAATATAAAATATCAAATTATGTATTTACATCCAATGTATATATCATCTATATATTGAAACACTTTAGTGTTCTAAATATAAGGTTTATCCGCAGGATTAACACTGATATAGAGATAATGTCTCTAATTAAACTAGTTACCATTTCCTAATTTAAGCATCCCCAAAGGGCAGTTCCTAAACTTAGGAATCTACGGTCGAAACAGCGACTTTCGTCCTTGTCTTCCATCCGCAGAATCTCGGCTTGAAGCCAGTATCCAGCTCACAGCGGATTCTGAACGTCAATACATATATGTATTATGTACCACACTAAGTATTTAAAATTCAATTTCAATACTAGTAGTGAACATAACTTTGACAAATATTTTTAAAGTTAGAGCCTCGCCCTTTCTTTAATTTCCTTCGTGTCTTCCATATCCAAATGGTAGTCACTTTGGGATATGTCAATTATCCTTTTCAATATTTCACAAACCACTTGGGTTTTAGAATATCGAAATGATGTGCACCTTGTGCTACATGCCCAATTGCAAACTTTGACTTTTCTCCACTAGAATAGTCAAATCATTCTTCAAGAATTATTAATTGCAATTTTAATACTTTTAAATCTAAAGATAGATTTATTATAAGTATATTAATTAAGCACTAAAGTCATCATCACATAAATCTTCCAAAGACTTTGCTCTACTATTTGCTTAATATGGGCTTAGTCATAATAAGTTATTTTATCAAATAAATTAACCTATTATTAATAATTCCCAATTGAAAATTAAATCATTTAAAACATTTAATCCAAGGATTATATATTTTAAATATTCAACCTTTCAATTCTTCTTGATTTCAATAGTCCAACTATTTAATCAATTTTATAAGGTACTATTTATTATAATGATTACAATAATCCAATTATTTAATCAACTATAATTTTAATATTGATTACTATAATCCATTTATAAAATCAACTATCATTTTAATTCAATTATATTGATTACTATAATCCAATTATAAAATCAACTATATATTGAATAAGTTTGTATATAGTCCAACTATATATTTTAAAAACAACATAAAATATTAGTCCAACTAATACTTTTATTAATAATACGACGAGTAAAATATAAATGAGCGTGTTTAGCGAGTATTGAACGAATGTTGCAAATTCAATACTTGCCTCCCACTATTTTTCGTCGAGCCTCTAACCCTCTGTGGAGTACTCGGGAAACCGTGTTTCCTAGTGGGCTAGGATCCCTATTAAATAACAAACAACCCAACCCTGACTTTGGCCAATAAAAAGCTGTATGCTATTTAACTAGGTAGATCTCACAGATCAATTGGATCTCATCCAATTCCTAGATCCGGTTAGGTGGACATCCAAGTCCGAAACATATATACAATATATATGTCATATATCCAATATATTTTCCTAACCCTATCCTCTGAATCATCTAGGCCATGGCTTTGGCCAAAAACAAACCTAATGATTCCAGTTAAGCGGGACCCATTGACGAGGAAAGTTTCGTAATCAATGTCATTGGACAAAAAGTGATCTGACTTTGGCCAATAAAAATCACGATTTGGACAAGACACCGATATCTAAAACAAACTCTCATGATTCAAGTACATCCTAGATTGACAAAGGTCTTGACTTTGGTCAAAAACAAACCAATGCCAACTTCGGATCTTGAACAAGAATCATTCAATGGAAGGATATTTGCTTAATATATGTTGAGGGATTTTCGCATGCAAATTGGCTACCAATTTAATTATCTTTGTTAAGGTCTCATCATCATACACCTTAAACATGCATTCTAAATACATAATAAAGCGAGTATGAAATAAATAATAACGATATGCGGATGGATACTTTACACATTGATCCTAGATCAAATCTCTCTCTTCTCTCACTCAAGCTAGCACTTGTACTACTTCTACCCGTTACACTACACTTCTAAAGAAACCTCATATACATAGAGGGGAATAGGTGAGAAGAGAATACAAAGAGAAAGAAGGTGATAAGGCTGGACACGCAGGTCCAATTTAATAAATCAAATTTATTACAACAATTTCCAAAATTGCCCACCCGACTATATCCATCCGATATACGTTATTCATTCAACACAACCATGTATTCACACATACAAGCATGCTATCAATCAATCTAATCAAATTAATTAATCTGATAATTAAGTGATCATCCAATGTTCAAACAACGATTTGATTTTGTTCGAGTCAAACTCGTTTTTGCGAATAAGTACTCAAAGTACGAATTCATGAATTAAATTAAACTACATAATTAAATCCAATTTAACATGTATTTAATACTAATTCACTATTCAATTCCAAATTGAATATTGCACTTTATATTAATAAACCTTTTACGATTTAAATTCCAAATTCAATCGTGTCGGGACTCAAAGTCCGATTAACGTCCAACGTCAATTTAATTCAAGTCTAATGGGCTTCAATTAATTTCTTTAGGCATGGGCTTCGGCAACCAAAGCCCAATAGTGGAATCACCCAAAATGCCTTAGAAATCAATTTCGGCCCATTAGGCCCAATTAAACTTTAAAGGTTCATTAGTCGCAATTGGGCTTTATGGTTAAGGTTTTGGGCCCAATTGGATCCAATCCACTTGGCCTAAACCAAACTTGATAAATCAAGCCCAATAGGCCCAATTACAACTTAAATTCTAATTTCCAAAATTAGGCCCAATTAATTAAATCCAAAAATCCAATTTTCACAATTTAATTACCAAAAGTGCATTACGATGATTAATGACCTAAATCGATATTTCCGAAGCACCAAATTAGTCCAATTAATCATGCTTAATTCATTATCACATGTCAAACACACATAATGAAAAATCAAACCCATAAACATGCTTGCTAAGTCTCGGCCAAGGAAGGTTATTTTGTCCGATTTGAATTCAATCCGATTAATTACACAATCGACAACGTATTAACTTCCCGAATGATTTCATACACATCCAATGTTCATAAAATCAAAATATACCAAGACATTAAGGGCATATACATTCGGCCAACACATGGAATTTAGGGTTATGTTCAATTCAAAGTACAATCCAATTGACATTAAATTAACATCATCCTACATGATTTTAACTCATCCAATGAATTAAAATCAACAAATTCCAATGATTCAAAATCATAATGTATTCGGCCAAGGCATATAATTTGGGGAAAATAATTCCAAATCATTTTTCATCAAATTAGTCCAACCCAAATGAATTTAAACATGTTATAAGCATACTCAAACATTCAATTCATTCAAATCATGCTCAACAAACATTTACCCAAATTTTAAGCCCTACAAATTTCATGCTTGCAACTTTAGCTCATGATGCCATGTTGGTTTTCTAAGGTCCCAAGATCAAACAAGACATGAATTATGTGTGAACACATCAACGGAGGTAGCGGAATACTCACATTGATCGGTTGAGTCGATTTGGAGACGATTCAAGCCCAAAAACGCACTGCCTTTCACGCCCACTGCAGCAGTCCACTGCCCTACAAAAAGAAAATTATGTGAAGAAACGGAGCTCCAATCTTCGTCGGATGGATCCCGTCTCATGGGGGAACCTCCCTACCACCTTCGCAAGACTTGTAGTGTGCTAGCACTTGATTTCTCACCATGAGAAACCACTCTTGCTTCCCTTTAACTCACGCCCAAACTGGTTCAAACCAGTGAAGAAATGGCCACCATTGCCGTGAGAGGAGAGAGAGAATTTGAGAGAGAAGAAGTTTTGTGTTGTGTAATGGTTTGTTAATTTAATGATTTACCAAAATCAATTTATATTTATGCCATAATTCATTAAATTAATAATAAACTTATGACACAAATTCATGCAAAGGCTTAGAGTGTCAAACACTTCATTTCCATGCAATACCATTGAGTGCATTGTACACAATCTCCATGCAATGCATTAGAGTGTCAAATAAGCATAATATGACATGTGTCAAAGTTAATGCATATCTTGACATGTGTCATGTGGGCCCCACACGTTTCCCAATGAAAGTGGGCCCACGTGCACTCACGCGTTCGGGTTCGATATTTCCGAAATACCGAGCTTACGTCGCGACGTTAATTCAATCGAATTTAATTAAATAATTACGCCTGGCGAATTATTATTTCGTCGCTAACGAATTAATTCTGAATTAACTCGTTTGCCCGAATTAAAATCTAATTTTAATTCCGCGTCGAAATCTAATTTCGTTTAATATATCGAATATATTAATTCATCGATTAATTCCAAATTAATCGTTCTCTCTCTTTAGACGATATTTTATCCCGGAAAAATATCTCCGTTATTAATCCAAGATTAATTTCTCTCTCTTCTATTATAATCCCAGATTATTCAAGAGTGCGAGTTGTGCGTCATCGGTGGATTATCGGGAAGCGACCCATGAGATCCCCGGATAATCTGGCAGTAAATACGGTCGTCGGAGTATCCGAATCACGTACGTACCAAGTACTACGTTCTACCGATTTACGAGACAAGGTCGACTCCTAGCAAAGCACCAAGTCTTCCCAGGTTCTCCGGACATATTCATCAAAGAATATCTAGATCTGTATCAAGCGTAGTATACAAATGTATTGTGTATATCGGCCCAGTATCGGATGGTCACGTGCTAGGGCTGGGGCTGGATAAGTGTCTGCCCCGTCCGAAACACATATCGGATGTCTGGTAACTAGTCTCTATAATCGGATATTCATGACCTGGTCATAATATCCGATTGGATGCGCATCACTAAAAGAGCACTAATACCGTATCCTGCGTGACATCATCTCCATTATGACTGGAGTGATACTTCCGTCTCGACATCACATCCAATACACTACGACTCTCTGATAAACCCAGAAGTGGTGAACACAGAACCAGTTAAGATCCCCAACCACCAAAACCAAAGTTTACCGATTGTCGTAAGTATTAGCGATGTAAGTTCTAGGTTAAGACTATACACACCTACCTGATTTCGGCCTCCCATAGACACCTAGTCATAATACCAATGGGATTCCGAAGGGTCTATCCAGAGCGAAGCTGTTTCCCGTACCATCGGTGAAACACGACCTCCTATCGCACTTGCATAAGTATCCAATACTTATATATATGAGAACTATGCCGTTGTGCCCTCACAACGCGCACAAGTGCAATACTAGCCTATTCCGCATTATCGATGTCCAGTCTCGATAATACTACGGCTAGGGATATTTAATGATTAATCCTTCGTGGATTGATACTGTCTCATATCATCTCAATCCAGGAACTAATCATAGGGACCTCTCTTCATTTATATATCTATGGTGATCTAATCACAAATGACGAGAGTGCAATTTCCTTGTTACATAGTTAACTTTGCTACAGCAACACAATGTTCTGTGCAAATAGTGACGCTATGGGTCATTTTGTCCAACAGTACATTTATTTCAATGTACGAGTTCTCGGAGAGTTCCAAAAACTTTTAGATCTATCCTAGTAGATCTTTATTCCTGGAATAAAGGTTGTCTGTCCCAAGAATTCTACGAAGACCTTTCATGAAAGCCAAGTTTCTCACCGATTGTATTATGGGAAAATCATTTCAAGAAATGATATGTCATCATTATATAGAAATTCATTATCAGTGCGCTCCCACTAACCTCCTTATACAACACAAGAATCATCTTCATTTTTGAAATAAATCATATTCCATTATGATTATATCAAAACGATAATTTCAAGAACTCAATGCTTGCTTCAATCCATAAATGGATCGAATAACCTGCAAACCTTGTTTGCTTGTTTTGGTACGACAAAACCGTCAGGATATTGTAAACATCCTCCAAAAGGTTTCCGTTTAAGGAAAATGATTTTGACGTTCAGCTGCCATATTTCATAAATGAAACATGCAGCATTAGCAAGCATTATCCAAATGGATTTAACCATGACAACAAGTAAAAGGTTTCTTCGTAATCGACACAATGTTGATAACGATACCTTTTCGCTACAAGCCTAGCTTAGTACGTTGGTATGTTGCCATCCATGTATGTCTTCCTTGAAGACTTATATTGTACCAATAGGCATAATGCCTTATGGTACATCAACCCATGTCCATACTTGGTTGGTATACATGGAATCCATTTCGGACATCATGGCCCTTTGCCATAATAGGAGTCGATACCTTGTATCACTTCCTCATACGTAGTCAGTTCGTGTTCCTCAATAAGATTGACATCTTTACGAGGTGAGATCAGAAACCCATAGCTCCCAGGTTGTTTTATGACTCTCTCAGACTAATGTGGTTCTTGTTATTCGAAGATTGCGGTACAGTTTCATCCTTGATGAACTGTTTGTGTTCTATTAAGGAATCGTTCCTTGAACAGTATTACTCTGATTTTTCATCGAGTTTTATTTTCCTCCCACTTCCCACTGCATATGGGTATTCCTCTTAGGAAAAACGCATGGCGAGCAACAATTATATTGTTCTCTAGTGAGTTGTATAAGTACTATACTTTGGTTACCCTATGATAACCTACAATTAGGCACTTATCCGATTTGGGTTTTAGTTTGGTATCATCCAAACATATGCCTATCATTCCCAAATGTTCAGGAATGAGAAACCCGGTTTCTTTCCTGTTCATATCTAATATGAAGTCTGTCAAACAGATTTTTATGGAACCTTATTCAAAATAAGTGTTGCACTGTTTAAATGCTTATCCCTAGAAGGAAAATGGTAGCTCAGAGCGACTCATGATTAACCTTATCATGTCCAACAAAATTCGGTTTCTCTGTTCGGACACACCGTCAAATTGAGGTGTTCCGTGAGGAGTCCACTTTGAAAGAATACTATACTCTTTCACGTAATTGAGAAAATTATTGATTAAGTATTTTCATCACGGTCCAATCATGATGTTTTAATACTTTAGCCGATCTGTTTGTCTACTTCGTGTCGAAACTCTTTGAATTTATCAAAAGTTTCCGATTTATGTTTCACAAGAAACACATAACCATAATACAATGCAACATCCGTAAAGGTTATGAAGTATTCATATCCATATCTAGCCTAGCTAGATATGGGCCCACTTACGTCACTATGAACGAGGGCTAACAGATCAGTGGCACTTACACTTTTACCAAGTAAAATGCGTTTTAGGCACTTTGCCTAATAAACTAGATTCGTAGACATCATTTGAATAGGATCAAATCCGTCCTAGTATCCACTCTTCAAAAGTGTGGATATACGAGTCTTGTTTAATGTGTCCCAGACAACAATGCCACAAATAAGTCTCATCTGATTAAATCAGTTTGAGCTATTTGTTTGTCATGTTATATGTTTGAGATTTATTTATATTCAAACTATAAATACTGTTATTCACATCTAATGTGTTTATCTCAATATCATCTTTATAAAATAAAACACTTTAGTGTTCTAGGATATAAAGGTATACCCGCAACGGGTTAAACCCTGATATAGAGATAATGTTTCTAGTCAAACTAGTTACATTGTAACAGTTTTCCTAATTTAAGTACACACCCGAATGGTAGTTCCTAAACTTAGGATTCTCTACGGTTAAAACAGCGACTCTCGTCCCGTTTCTGACTCGCAGGTAAATCTCAACTGCAGTCAGTATCCTGCTAATTAGCAAATTCTGCACATCAGTACATATTTATGTACTATACTTAGTATCAAAATCCAATTTTGAAACCAGTTGTAAACATATTTATGACAAACATACTTAAGCCGGAGTCTTGCCCCTTTACTTCCTTCATGTCTGCCTTGTCCATACGATAGTCATTTTATAGTGACCCCGTTTGCCACAGTTTAGGCAGACATCTTGGGATATCTTCTTTTGTCTTCCTAGAAGACTTTGATGATTTTGCCTTTGCCCCTTTTAGAAGCTCTGGCTTTGCCTCCTAGAGCATAGCCATCAACTCTCCAAGAGTTTACTCTTGGTTCATTATGAACCTGGCCCAGCTTTCGGGTAGAGACTATAAGATCAAATCTTTGGCAGTCTCAGCCACGTAGGTAATGCCCAGCTAACCTAGCTGATCGATGTTAGCAATCATCTGCGACACCTAGTGCTCGAAAAATGTACCCTCTAACATATACGAGCTAAAGAGCTTCCTTGTGCAATTTATACTTCTAAGATCTAAGAATAGATCTATGAAGATCTTTAATTTTATCATCATGGTACAAGGATCTAATCCTTAATTTTGATGACGGAATTAAAGTGTCATTGCAGTAAGCATAATGGATTGAGCACTAAAGTTATCATCACATGAATCTTCCAAAGATCATGTTCTACTATTTTCTCAACTCCGGGCTTAGGCCCGAGATGTTTCTCTATCAAATTGATTAACTTCTCAGTTCCCAGGACTATCCTGAGGTATTATTCCCAATTTTAAAATTAAAGCCGTTTAAAGACATTTTTACCCAGGTTATGTTTTAAACGCTAATCTTTCAATTATCTTGATTGCTATAGTCCAACTATCCAATCAACGATTTTAAAAACTATTTATTATAATGATTACTATAGTCTAATTATATAATCAACTATAATTAAATTGGTTAAATTCAAATATATTGATTACTATAATCCAATTATATAATCAACTATAATTTGATGTAGTTTGAATACAGTCCAACTGTTTAATTAAAACAACGATATTAAATATTAGTCCAACTAATAGTTTTATTAAATATTGACGAAAAATGAAATGAGCGCGTATTGGCAAATATTTAAACGAAATTGTAAATTTAATACTTGTCTCCCACTATTTTTCAGCGAGCCTCTAACCCTCTGTTGAGTACTCGGGAAACCTTGTTTCATAGTGGGCTAGGATCCCGTTAAATAACACACACCTTGACTTTGGCCACAAATTGTATGATATTTAAGTAGGTAGATCTCTAAGATCAATCGGATCTCATCCAACTCCTAGATCCAGTAGGTGGACATCCAAATCCGAAACATATATACAATATATATGCCAATATATCCAATATATTTTCCTACCTTTTTTCCTCTGAATCAACTAAGCCTTGGCTTTGGCACAACAAACTTAAGAATTCCAGTTAAGTGGGACCCATTGACCTTGGAAAGCTTCATAATCGATGTCGATGGACAAGAAGTGATATTGACTTTGGCCAACAAATCACAACTTGGACAAGACATGCGATATGAACAAAGCCTTCATGATTCAAACACATCCGCGATGGACAAAGGTCTTGACTTTGGCCAACAAACCAGTGCCAATCTTGGATCTTGAGAAAGAATCACTCAATGGAAGGAAAACGCTTAATATATGTTGATGGTTTTTCGTGTAATTGGCAACCAATTAATTATCTTTGTTAAGGTCTCATCATACTCCCTTAAACATGCATTCTAAAAACATAATAAGGCGCGTAAATAAATTTAATAATGATATGCAGATGGATATTTAAAACACATTGTTCCTAGAACAAATCTCTCTCTTTCCTCTCTCCCGCTAGCACAAATCTTACTTCTACCCAATTACATAACACTTCTAAAGAAACCTCATTTACATTGAGGGGAATAGGTGAGAAGAGAAATACAAAGAGTCAAGAGGTAATAGGCTGGACACGCAGGTCCAATTTAATAAATTCTAAATTTATTACAACAATTTCCAAAATTGCCCTCACCCATCTAATATTCATCCGATATACATTATTCATACATCACAACCATGTATTCACACAAAGCATGTTATCAATCAATCTAATCCAATTAATTAATCTGAAATTAATGACCATCCAATGTTCAAGTAACGATTTGATTTGCGCGAGTCCGACTCGTTTTAAGAATAAGTACTCAAAGTACGAATTCTCGAATTATATTAAACTACAACATTAAATCCAATTTAATTTGTATTTAATACTAATTCTATATTTAATTCCAAATTAAATAATTACACTTTATTAATGTGCCTTTAGCGACTTAGATTCTAAATCTAATATTTTCGGGTCTCAAAGCCCAATTAACATCCAATGTCAATTTAATTAAAGTCCAATGGGTTTTCAATTAATTTCTTAAGGCCTCGACTTTGGTCAATATGGATCAAACCCAAATACCAAAGCCCATTAAAGGAATCACCCTTATTTGCCAAGAAACCAATTTAGGCCCATTAGGCCCAATTAAAATATTAAAGGCCCATTTAATTATATTTGAACTTTATGGATATGGTTTTGGGCCCAATTGGATCCAACCAATTAACCTAAACCATACTTGGCCCAACCAAGCCCATTAAGCCCAAATACAACATTATAATCCCAATTCCAAATTAAGCCCAATTAATTTAATTACAATATTCCTAATTTCACAATTAAATTAATCAAAGTGTATAGCCATGATTGATTAACCAAATTAACATTTCCAAAATACCAATTTATATAATTAATCATGCTTATTATCATCAACACATGTCCAACACAATTGAATAAAAAAATCAAGTCATTTTCCATGCTTCAACTCACGGCAATTAGGGTATTTATGTCCGATTTCGATTTTAATCCGATTAAATCCTAAATCAACATTTCCAAAGTCTTTCAAACTCATCCAATGATTCAAAAAACAAAATTACCATGACATTAAGGCAATAGCAACTTTCGGCCAAGCCTACTAATTAGGGAAAAATTGATCCAATTCAATTTTCAACAAATTGACCATGCATAACACTATGTTATCATTATTCAAGCATACTCAAACAATCAATTTCATCCAAACATGCTCAAATCAATTTTACCCTAATTCCAATTTCATGTTTAAATAAGGCTCTGATACCATTGTTGGGTTTCTACTATAGTCCCAAGATCATTCAAGCAAAGAAAATCATGTGAATACAATAAAGAAGTATGGCGGAATCATACTTACAATGATCGGATTTTGATGCGATGAACACAAAATAATTTTCTTATTCCTTGAAGCTCACGGCTATGGCTCCTCTTTTTGCTCCATGGATGATCTTCAAGCTCCAAGCTTTGTCAATGGATTCCATGCTCATGAATAGGTTTCCCTATCACCTTCGTAAGACCCCTTTGGTGTGCTAGCTCTAGGAAATTTTGCCACAAAATTTCCCTTAAGCTTCTCCTTGCTCACGGTTTTGAGAGAAAAATTTGAGAGAGAAATTTGGCCCAAGGCCGAATGATAAGGGAGAGGAGAGAAGAGTGTTAGTTGGTTGTAATGTGTATATGGTATTTCATTTTCAAAAAACAAATACCAATTTACTCTTTTTAAAAAAAAGGTACAAGGCAATTAAGCCTTCCAACAACTCACATCACTAATGAATAGTGACTGGTTGTCAATCACTTAAAGGTGACTTGACATCCATCACTAAAGTGACGCATGATGTGACGCGCGATGTGACTTGTGGGCCCCACTTGATTCGAAATGCGAGTGGGCCCGCAAACACTCCCGGGCTCGGGTTCGCTAATTCCGAATTAACGAATTTTCCGTTGCAACGTAATTAAATCAAATTTAATTAAATAATTATGCCTAACAAAATTACTATTCACGTCGCTAGCGAATTAATTCTAAATTAACTCGTTCGCCCGAATTAAAATCTAATTTTTATTCCGCGTCGAAATCTAATTTCGTTTAATATATCAAATATATTATTTTATCGATTAATTCCAAATTAATCGTTCTCTCCTTTTAAATAATATTTTATCCCAGATAAAATATCTCCGTAATTAATCCTAGATTAATTTTCTCTCTCTCATGTAATTAATACCAGATTAATAATGTGCGAGTCATACGTCATCGGTGAATCTTCGGGAATCAACCCATGAGATCCCCGGATATGTTGGCAGTAAATCCGGTCGTCAGCTATCCGAACACCTACGTACCTAGTACTACGTTTTTAACCGATTTACAAGACATGATTGGCTTCTAGCAAAACACCGTGTCTACCCAATTATTCTGAAATATTTTAAAAGGAATATGTGATCTATATCAGACGTAGTATACAGCGTATTGCGTATTGCGATCCAGTATTAGATGTCACGTGCTAGGCCTGGGGCTGGAATTGTATCTGCCCCGTACGAAGCACATGTCGGATCTCTGGTAACTAGTCTCTATAATCGGATAATCATGACCTTGTCATATTATCTCGATGACTGCAGTACATAAGAGTACTAGTTCTGTATCCTACATGACCATCATCTCCACGATGACTGGAGTGATACTTCCATCTTGACATCACACCTAATACACTACGATTCTCAATATACCCAGAAGAGGCGTACACAGAACCTGTTAAAGCCCTGGATGACCAAAACCAAAGTATATTAATTGTCGCAAGTATTAGCGGTGCAAGTCTCAGGTTAAGACCAAATACACATACCCTGATTCAGACTTCTATAGACACATAGTCATACTACCAATGAATTTCGGGGGGTCTATCCAGAGCGAAGCTGTTTCCGTACCATCGGTAAACACAACCTTCTATTACACTTGCATGAGTATCCAATACCCAAATATATGAGAACTATGACGTTATGCTCCCACAACGTGCACAAGTGTAATACTAGTCTATTCCACATTATCGATGTCCAATCTCGATAATACTACGACTATGGATGTTTTAATGATTAAACCTTCATGGATTGATACTGTCTCATATCATCTCAATCCGGTACTAATCATAAGGACCTTTTATCATTTATATATCTTGGTAATCCAATTACAAATGATAAAGGAGCAATTTCCTTTGTCACATAGTTAATTTGTACAACAACACCATGATCTGTATAAATAGTGATGCTATGGGTTATAAATGTCCAACAGAGACTGAACCACAATCTTCGAATACACAAGGACCGCGTAGGTCGGAGAGAGTCAGAAAACAACCTGAGAGGTATGGGTTTCTGATCTCACCTCATGTGGATATTAATCTTATTGAGGTAGACGAGCCAGCTACGTATGAAGAAGCGATACAAGGTATCTACTTCGATTTATTGGCAATGACATTCCCATGTTAACATCGGTGAAAGCTTGGCTTTCATTAAAATTCTCCATGAAGGATCTGGGAGTAGCAGCCTTTATTATAGGAATAAAGATCTATCGGGATAGATCTAGAAAGCTGCTTGGACTCTCCCAGAGCACGTACATTGACAAAGTGTTGAAAGATTCAACATGAATCAGTCCAAGAGGGGACTGTTGCCAGTGTCACATGGCGTCACTCTATCTAAGGATATGTGTCCTATAACTCAAGATGAAAGAGACAACATGAGTCAGATACAGTTCGCCTCGGCAGTCGGATCGATCATGTATGCCATGAAATGTACGTGACCTGATTTCTCGTATGCTTTGAGCATATGTAGTCGCTATCAGGTCGATCCAGGTGATAGTCATTGGATGGCAGTTAAGAATATCCTTAAGTATCTTAGACGAACTAAGAATGCTTTCTAATCTATGGAGATGGACAACTTGAGGTAACTGGGTATACCGATACAAGTTTCCAAACCGATAAAGATGACTGTAAGTCGAAATCTGGGTACATATTTTGTTTGAATAACGGAGCAGTAAGCCGGAAATTGTCCACGCAAGAGACTGTTGCCGATTCAACAACAGAAGCGGAGTATATTGCTGCAGCTGAAGCATCAAAATAGGCAGTTTGGATCCGAAAATTCCTAAATGGAGAGACCTTCAGAAATACATAATCTCCAAATTGAAACTCAAGTTCTATCCGCCTGTGATTTGCATAAGACTTTTTTCTACTCTGTGCAGTCTTCAACCTTTCTTTAATCAACTTTACTTTTCTATTGAGTTTGAATTAAATCCGGACCCAATAATTTAGTCTCTCCAACTTCAAACAATCCCACGGGAGATCAATATTTATGTCCATATAAGCCTTCAAAAGGTGCCATTTGAATACTAGAATGGTAGCTATTGTTATAGGTGAACTCAATTAACGACAGATACTTGTCCCAGCTTCCCTCAAAATCTAAGGTGCAACCTCTCAATATATCTTCCAAGGTCTGGATAGTACGTTCATATTGTCCATCTGTCTGGGGGTGGAAAGTGTTTTTTTTTAACTTAAAAATAAATTATTCAATATCCCATATGAATAATTCATTCATATTTCACCTAAACATATTTATTCGATATCAGATAATGACATAAATAATTTGTAAATACCACAAAATTTTTACGAAAATATTTTTCCATAAAATAGCATAAAACACGTTTTCGACCGAACTGATACACATGGGGGCTGCCCAGGTCAGCCCCAATAGTACTTGGGTAGCTCATTGGCTTCTTGAATAGTGACCAATTCTCTGTTTAGACAGCGGACACTCGGTAAGCCCGAAACTCATCCGGTAATGCCGTTTTCACCGTTTTTGCATATTTTATCCGAAATAATTTCTGACAATTATTCAAATGCCCAATACATATCCAATACATTCAAACAACATATTTTTCATCACCAAAATTTTGGTTTTTCCAGGTCTGACCAGAGAGCAAAAAATATCATTTTTTATGCTTTAAATCAAATTTTCTCAAGATTAATCATATTAATATTTAAACCAAACAAAGCCACCACCAATGAAGTACTCAAGAATAATTCTAGGAGTTATATGAGTGATCATAATAATCTAGAATGGCAACAAGTCATGAAATGATAAATTGAACTAATATTACACTAATATTACTCAATCTTACTTCACATATGCATCTAACCTCCAAATCCATCCTCCAAATCGAAAAGCCCCAAAATCTAAGAAAGAAAGTAAACCCTAGAACAATTCTAGATACTCAAGAATAAGAAAAAAACTTTCTAAGCTTAAGAATATTAAAGATTACCTCAAAATCTTCAAATTTCCTTAAGCTTTATTCTTGATTTATTCACTTTCTCTCAAGTTTTTCTCAAAAAGAATTTTGGAAGCTCTCTAAAAGTGGTGGAAACTTGGCCAAGACAAGCTTAATGAAAAAGAAAACAAATTTTCCCTTTTAATATCTGTTGGACAATTATGACCCATAGCGTCACTATTTGTACAGATCATGATGTTGTTGTACAAATTAACTATGTGACAAAGGAGATTGCACTCTTATCATTTGTGATTAGATCACCAAGATATATAAATGATAGGAGGTCCTTATGATTTGTTCCTGGATTGAGAATGATATGAGACAGTATCAGTCCACGAAGGATAAATCATTAAATATCCATAGTCAGAGTATTATCGAGATTGGACATCGATAATGCGCAAAAGATTAGTATTACACTTGTGTGCGTTGTGAGGGCACAACATCATAGTTCTCATATATTTGAGTATAGGACACTCATGCAAGTGTAATAGGAGGTTGTGTTTTACCAATGGTACGGGAAACAACTTCGCTCTGGATAGACCCCCTCAGAATTCCATTGGTAGTATGACTATGTGTCTATAGAATTCCGACATCAAAGTAGGTGTATTTGGTCTTAACCTGAGACTTGCACCGCTAATACTTACGGCAATCAATATACTTTGGTTTTGGTCGTCCATGGCTTTAATCGTTTTATGTGTATGCCTCTTCTGGGTATATCGAGAATCGTAGTGTGTTGGGTGTGATGTCAAGACGGAAGTATCACTCCAGTCATATGGAGATGATGGTCACGTAGGATACGAGACTAGTTCTCTCAAATGCTGCAGCTATGAGGATATTATGACTAGGTCATGTATATCCGATTATAGAGACTAGTTACCAGACATCCGATATGTGTTTCGTACGGGGCAGACACAATTCCAGCCTCAGGTCTAGCACGTGATCATTCGATATTGGATCGAAATACGCAATACTACGTATACTACGCCTGATATAGATCCTATATTTCCTGTAAGGATATTTCAGGAGAATTTGGTAGGCATGGCGCTTTGCTATAAGCCAACCTTGTCTTATAAATCGGTATAAACGTAGTACTAGGTACTTACATGCTCGGATAGTCCGACGACCGTATTTACTACCAACATTTCCGGGGATCTCATGGGTTGCTTCCCGAAGATTCACCGATGACGTATGACTCGCACTTTAATTAATCTGGGATTAATTAGATGAGAGAGAAAATTAATCTGGGATTAATTGCGGAGATATTTTATCTGGGATAAAATATCAATTAAAGAGAGATAACGATTAATTTGGAATTAATCGATAAATTAATATATTCGATATATTAAACGAAATTGGATTTCGACGCGGAATTAAAATTAGATTTTAATTCGGGCGAACGAGTTAATTTAGAATTAATTCGTTAGCGACGTGAATAATGATTTTGCTAGGCATAATCATTTAATTACCTCGCGACGGAAAATTCGTTAATTTGGAATTAGCGAACCCGAGCCCAGGATTGTTTGCGAGCGCATTCGCATTTCGAATTCGAGTGCGGCACGCAAGTCAAATCAAGCGTCAAATAATTAGTCACATCAAGCGTCAAATCGCTAGTCACTTCAAGCGTCAAATCACTTGTCACTTTGAGTGATATGACTTGACAACTTGATTGACTTGATGTAAGTTGATGTTTGTGTGTTTGACACTCAAGTGTGATGGTTGATGTGAGTTGTTGGATTAATTAAAAGCTATTTACCTTTATTTGATTTTTAATTATTATTTTATTAGATACACAATTGTAACAACAACATAAAAACTCTCTCTTTCTTCTCCATCTCTCTTCTTCACGCCCATTTGGGCACATTTCTTCACTGGTTTTTTCTGGGCAGAAACCGTGAGGTAGGGAAGCAAAGTGTTTGATTTTTGTGGCAAAAATCAAGAGAGCTAGCACTCCGAGAGACATGCGAAGGTGATAGGGAAGTCCACCCATGAGCTTGGAATCAACACAAGCTTGGAGCTTGCATTGAAGATGATCCAAAGCCGAATTTGGAGGAGGACAAAAGGTGGACTGCCGTGAGCTGTGACAGTGGGAAGAAACCAGATTTTGTTCGTCGTCGCGTCGTACAACCGATCGATGTGAGTATTCCGTAACTCCGTGATGTATTCGCATGTTTATTTCTTGCTTTGTATTCGATCCTCGGGGCCGTAGAACTCCAACAATATCCACATGGCCGAAATTTAGGGGGGAGGGGCATTTTTGTCATTTTGAAAAAAAAATCTAATAAGCTTTGAAGCTTTTAAGTTATCAAATTCAATTTGATAACTTCAAACTTAAATGAATAGCCATTTTTTTACCAATAATAATTAAACATATTACATAAAAAATATATAATATTGATATTATTTAATTATTAATATATATGTATTTTTTTTATACTAAATAACAAAATATATATACAAGTGACATGTGTCAAAATCTCATTTGATAAATTATTAATATATATCATGTATTTTTCATTTAACCGTTAAACGATTCAAATTAACTTGATTAATCTGATAAAGTATTATGAATAATCTATATTATTCATAATATAGATGCCCAAGTGCTCAACGAGTACACTTCATAAAGTGGGACTCTCTAAGTTTATGTTTATCCATCACGAAATCAAATTTCGTGTCCATAATTCACCCACTCATAAATTATGACGACCACAGATAATCTCGCTAAACTATGCAAGTTGAAATCACTACATACGTATAATCCCTCCGTCACAGGCTATCAATATTATACCGGGGATATAGATAGGAACGTCAAATCCCTAAGGTATAATATAGTCGACTTTTAAATTTACGATCTCTAAATAACACTCGGAACTCCCTTCTGAAGTATACCACTGCCATGGATTTACTAGATCGCAAACACTTACAAGATACCCATGCCCTGTACACAGGACTGACGGATTCAATCTGATACTCACATGATATCATGAGTATCAGTCCACACCCAATGAGCATGCGGAGGTCTGATATAAATAGATCAGTGATGTGATTGCCATCAAAGTGTGGAGGTTGTCTCATATATCCACAGTGGTATCTCAAGTCGAAGGACCACTATGCTACTCGACTCAAGAAGATTCCTATTGACGTTGGTGTACCATCCATTAGGAAATCTCTGGTGAATCGTTCAATGTTTATCAAATAAAACATATAAATGTCTGTACAAGTCTCCCGAGACTCATGGTTCATTGGGATAAATCATCGAACCAAGTCCTGATATACGACATGTACTGCCTTAGTCGATTTTACTAACCGACCCATGTCAGTAAATCTTGACCGGGAACTTTATCTGAGAATATACAACTTATAGGGACACTTCCCAATTTCAATGTCAATTACAAACTACATTGTAACTGTGCACTACATTGTAAATCAGAGGGTCTTTGTCTAATATATACATATCACTAAATCAGATTTAGTTTCAATTTAATCGATATTAGATCGAATACGTATATAAAAGACAAGAGGTGTAATCATGTATATAAGTAATATTATGGAAAAGATATTGTTCGTATTCATGAATCAGACATAAATACGATCTGGATTGGCACTTCGAGCACCAACCCTAATAAAAGATGTGCTAAACTATAGCTGAGTACCTAAAGCCTCTTGGAAAGACTTCCAAAACTTTGAGGTAAACTGCGTACCCTGATCAGAAACAATCGAAATAGGCACACCATGCAATGATACAACGTTATCCAGATAAATCTAGGCATACTGAGATGGCGAATATGTGGTTTTTACTGGAAGAAAATGCACAGATTTCGTCAATCTGTCCATAATCACCCAAATCGAGTCGAAACCTTTCTGTGTCCGGGGAAGACCCGCAACAAATTCCATGGTGATTTTGTCCCACTTTCATTCTAGAAATTCTAACCCTTGAAGAGTACTCGCATGTTTCTAATGTTCCGCTTTCAGTTGTTGATAGATGAGACACTTAGATACGAATTCTGCCACATCTCTCTTTCATTCATTCCTACCAATAGAATTTTTTTAAATCTAGATATAATTTTGTCGCACTTGGATGCATAGTATAAGAAGATGCATAAGCCACATCCATTATGTTTCTCCAAAAACTCTATATTTTATGCACCACAATACGATCATTAAATCGCAACGCATCCTGCTCATCGACTCGGAACTCCCTCATATCACATTGTAATACACTGTCATTTATGTTCTGAATATATGGTTCGGTTCTTTACACTTCTGGAAACACATCAGGATACTCTATAACCTCCGGGACCTTATTAAGTCCCACTTGACTCCCTTCTGTATCAATCACATATGCCAACTAACCTTCACATCCTTTCCGAAGCAATCTACATCCATAAAATGCCGAAATCAAATTTTCAGGAACCTCACTTCTGTCTCCGTGAAATTCTACTTCTAATTCGCCTAGAACCCACACGGTCACCACTTTCTTCTTACAATCCAAAGTGGCATGATACCGAGATAGTCAATCCATTACCAGGATAACAGTAAAATCAATAATTCCCAACACAATCAAATCAATAGGGTACACATGTTGCCCCAGTACTACTACTTCAGACTTCAGACTCACACATTTGACACTATAATAACACTTCCCACTGGCGTAGACAAGGCAAATGGGGATTCTAACACTTCTAATTTTCTTCTCATACTCAATGAAAAGTGAGATGATGCAAAAGAATGACTGGCTCTAGGATCAAATAAGGTTTTAGCACCAAACGATTCAACTGTCAAAATACCTGTCACTACCACATTTGAAGTTTGAGCATCTTGAGGGGTTAAAGCAAAATCCCTCATATGTCCCATACCGACTAATGGATGGCCCCACCCTCCAGAAGACTGTCTCCACTCAGACTGTCTCTGATCTCCATAACCCCATCCATTAGGAACCTGCACTTGATCATTTCCAGGCGCCCCAGATAGGTTCTGTGAAGGTTAACGTACAAGGGTGGGATAGTCTTTAACAAAAATGTCCCATTTGAACACACTGAAAGCATGCTCCTGAAACCTTCCTGCACTCCCCTCGATGAGGTCGACCACAAACAGAATAAACAGGTACCCCGAATCTAACAACAGAAGCTTGTGTCACAGATTGGGAAGCAAAACCCTGAGAATGACCTCTTCCAACATTCATATAACCTGAAGTTTCTTATCGTGACATGCCCTGAGAAGAAATAGACACACCATGAGTCCTTCTAACTCTCTGCTGAGAAGGTTTTCTGGTTGTTTCAGACCTTACTTTCTTATGGACCTCCCTCTCCGCTCGCCTCTTCTGAGCCCTTGCCTCAAACCATAATGCTGCATTTAAAGCATGTGTGTAAGTCATATTTGGGGTTATCAAGATAGACCTAAATATATAATCATGTAGCCCATTAACAAATCTATTTACTTTCATTTCCTCAATGGCAACAAGATGAGGAGCAAACTGTGATAGTCTGGTAAATGCTATATCGTACACCATTACCATCATTTGTTCACTCTGCACCAACTGCTCAAACTCTCTAGCTCTGACATCCCTTACACTTTTAGGCAGAAATCGAGTTAGGAAAGCTTCACTAAATCCATCCCATTGAAGTGGTGGAGCCGTAATCGGCCTATTTTGACAATACGACTTATACCATACATGTTGAAAACTTACCAATTGAACTGCCCTAACAAAGGTACACCCTAATGCTTGGAAAATCCGATTACATTCTTCTATGAAGCCATTGGGGTTAGGGTTAGGCTCAGTTCCGAGAAAAATAGGTGGGTGCAACTTCCTAAACTCTTGTAATGTGACAAATAACTCTTTCCTTTGACCAACCGAAGTTTGAGGTTGCATTTGAATAGGTGGTGTGGGAGGTACAACTTAAGCATGCGCTTGTTTTTGGTGCTGAGTCATAAGGTTCACAAGAGTTTGCAAGGTCTAATGAATTTGTTGCATTCCAACAGGAGCTGTCTGAGGTACTAGCACTTCAGCTACATTAGGTATTCTTATCATGTGCGTCCTATGCGCAGGACGCAAACTTCCCATGGGCACAGGCTCATGTGTTATCGATTAGCCTTGATCTGGAGCAACCTCTTATGGGGCTCTCCCAAGTGCACCTCTCCTTTGTGGAGGAATTAAGTAGATCTCTAAAAACAACTTTAAGATATTAGCAGAAAGAGGAAAATAATTTATTGATAATATATGATATGAACTTTTGAGGATGTGCTCGAATGATACAGATATTGGATAAGCAATATCCTACACACGAGTATCCCGGACATACTACGCATGTAAAATAACCCTTATCATAACTGTAACACCACACCAGAGGTAGTATGCTACCGGCAAGACACATGGTTAATCCATTTCTATAAAGCCTCCACATATTTAAAAAAAATATACATGACATGTCCTAAAACTTGACAACCTGGATCAAGTTCAATCATCAAACAAACCCAAACATAACATCCAAACATTACAGGGTCCTAGGTTTACTCATAACGCATCAAAATCAATTAGGCACTCAAGGGCTCTATGCCCACAACATCATATCTCATATAATATAACCAAATAATACAAACTTTGTTATTATTAGATTTTCCATATAACTAACAATCCCACTATCCTAAAACCAAAAAGAACAACCCATGTGTTGGTTTCCTCTAAGGTTCCCAAGATCATTTATCAAGCAAGAAAATAACATACGAATACAATAAAAGGAGGTGCGGAATACTCACAATGAATGGTTGAGTGATGCAGTTGACAACAAAAACTTCATTTTCTGCCTCCTCCAAGTTCGGCAGTGGGCTGTTTTCTTATCCTCAAATTCTGCCATTGATGGTCCTCCATGAAAGCTCCAAGTCTTGAGTTGATTCCTTGCTCATGTAGTGATTCCCTATCACCTTTGTATATCCTCATTTGATGTGCTACCAGTCTAGAAATTTGCCACAAATTTCACTCTTTTCTTGTCCTCAAATTCGGTCCAACCAGAAAAGAAAAACAAGAAGAAATGTCCTGTTGGCCGAGAGAGAAGAAGGAGCAATTTTGGAGAGAGAAGAAGAAATGTGTATTTATTATTTGTTTTCCAAAAACAATAAAACATATACCATAATTCTTTTTCAAAAAGTCAAGCATTAAATGCTTGCCATCATCTCACATCAACTCACATCAATCAATCAATCAATTGTCATATCACTCAAAGTGACATGTGATTTGACGCTTGATGTGAGTAATGATTTGACGCTTGATTTGACTTGCGTGCCGCATTCGAATTCGAAATGCGAATGTGCCTGCAAACAATCCCGGGCTCGGGTTCGCTAATTCCAAATTAACGAATTTTCCGTTGCGACATAATTAAATGATTATGCCTAGCGATATCACTATTCACGTCGCTAACAAATTAATTCTAAATTAACTCGTTCGCCCGAATTAAAATCTAATTTTAATTCCGCGTCGAAATCCAATTTCGTTTAATATATCGAATATATTAATTTATCGATTAATTCCAAATTAATCGTTTTCTCTCTTTAATTGATATTTTATCCTAGATAAAATATCTCCGCAATTAATCCCAGATTAATTTTCTCTCTCATCTAATTAATCCCAGATTAATAAAAGTGCGAGTCATACGTCATCGGTGAATCTTCGGGAAGCGACCCATGAGATCTCCGGATATGTTGGTAGTAAATTCGGTCGTCGGACTATCTGAACACGTAAGTACCTCGTACTATGTTTATACCGATTTACAAGACAAGGTTGGCTTCTAGAAAAGCGCCATGCCTACCCAATTCTCCAGAACATGCTTACAGGAATAAGCGATCTATATCAGGCGTAGTACACGTAGTATTGTGTATGTCGATCCAGTATCGGATGATCACGTGCTAGGCCTGGAGCTGGAATTGTGTCTGTCCCGTACGAAGCACATGTCGGATGTCTGGAACTAGTCTCTATAATCAGATATACATGACCTTGTCATAATATCCCGATAGCTGCAGCATATAAGAGAACAAGTTCCGTATCCTACGTGACCATCATCGCCATTATGACTGGAGTGATACTTCCGTCTTGACATCACACCCAACACATTACGATTCTTGATATACCCAGAAGAGGCGTACACAGGAACCGGTTAAAGCCCTGGACGACCAAAACCAAAGTATATTGATTGTCGCAAGTATTAGCGGTGTAAGTCTCAGGTTAAGACCAAATACACCTACCCTGATTTCGGACTTCCATAGACACATAGTCATACTACCAATGGAATTCCGAGGGGGTCTATCCAGAGCGAAACTGTTTCCCGTACCATCGGTAAAACACAACCTCCTATTACACTTGCATGAGTATCCTATACCCAAATATATGTGAACTATGCCGTTGTGCCCTCACAACGCGCACAAGTGTAATACTAGTCTTTTACATATTTATCGATGTCCAATCTCGATAATACTCTGACTATGGATATTTAATGATTTATTCTTCGTGGACTGATACTGTCTCATATCATTCTCCATCCAGGAACAAATCATAGGGACCTCCTATCATTTATACATCTAGGTGATCTAATCACAAATGATAAGAGTGCAATCTCCTTTATCACATAGTTAATTTGTACAACAACACCGTGATCTGTACAAATAGTGACGCTATGGGTCATAATTGTCCAACACCATGGTGATTTTGCAAAATAATATATGTCATCCAGGAATCATGTGCGTCAAAAGTGGAGTCTGTGGCAAAAAGAAGGAAAACCTGTAATCACGAACAAACTGAGGGGGATGAGTTTGGTGGACTCAGTGAGTAGATACCAATAGAAAGCACTTTTACGTTCTAGAATATAAATACTGTTATTTATATTCAAAATAAAAATACTGTTATTCACATCTAATGTGTTTATCTCAATATCATATTTATATAATAAAACACTTTAGTGTTCTAGAATATAAAGGTTAATCCGCAACGGATTAAACACTGATATAGAGATAATGTATCTAGTCAAACTAGTTACATTATAACAGTTTCCAAATTAGGTACACACCCGAAGGTAGTTCCAAAACTTAGGTACCTGTGGTTAAAACAGCGACTTTCGTCCCGTTTCCAATTCGCAGATAAATCTCTATTGAGGTAAGTATCCTGTTCAAAACAGATTCTGAACATCAATATATATTTATATACCACACTAAGTATTTAAAATCTAATTTTAATACTAGTAATGAACATAATTATGACAATCATGTTTGAAGTTAGAGCCTTTCTCGTCTTCAATTGCTTCATGTTTGCTTTGTTCAAACGGCAGTCACGCTTCCGCGATCCCGTTTGCCACATTTAGGCAGACATTTTGGGATATGTCCTTTATCTTCCTAGAAGATTATAATGATTTTGCCTTTGCCCTTTTCAACACTCCAGAAGCCTTTGGCCAAGCCTTGGCCTTCTAGAATATCTAAGTGAGGTGCGCCTTGCGCTACTTGCCTAATTGCAAACTTTAACTTTATCTCCTTGAGAATAGTCATTAACTCTCAAAGAGTTAAGTATTGTAATTTAGTACTTCTAAGATTCTAAGGATAGATTCTTTGAAGATCCTTCAATTTCATTATCATACTTTAAGGATCTGATCCTTAGTTCTGATTAAGAAATTAAGGAGTCTACTGCGACAAGCTTAATGGATTAAGAACTAAAGTTATCATCACATTAATCTTCCAAAGATTATGCTCTACTATTTACTTAACTTCGGGCTTAGGCATAATATGTTATTTTATCAAATAAAGTTACTTATTATTTTTCCAGGACCATCCTAAACTTTTCCCATTTTGAAAATTAAACCATTTAAATACATTTTCCCTAGGATTATGTTTTAAATGTCAAATTTTCAATTTTATTTTGATTTTAATAGTCCAACTATTTAATCAACGATTTAGGTACTATATATTATAATGATTACAATAGTCCAACTATTTAATCAACTATAATTTAATAGATTAAAATCAATTATATTGATTACTATAATCCAATTATAAAATCAACTATAAATGAATAGTTTGAATATAGTCCAACTATTTATTAAAACAACATTTAAATATTAGTCCAACTAACATTTAATTATTCGACGACGAATGATATTTGATTTGAGCGAGTATGGCAAGTAATTAAACGAATACTGCAAATTCAATTCTTGCCTCCCACTATTTTTTGGCGAGCCTCTAACCCTCTGTCGAGTACTCGAGAAACCGTGTTTCCTAGTGGGCTAGGATCCCGTTAAATATCACACAATCTTGACTTTGGCCAAAAAATTGTATGATTATTAACTAGGTAGATCTCTAAGATCGATTGGATCCAATCCAATTCCTAGATCCGGTAGGGGGACATCCAAGTCCGAAACATATATCTTATATATGCCAATACATCCAATGTATTACCTAACCTTTTTCCTCTGAATCAATTAAGCCTTGGCTTTGGCACGACAAACTTAGTGATCCCAGTTAAGCACGACCCATTGACCATGGAAAGCTTCGTAATCAATGTCGATGGACAAGAAGTGGTATTGACTTTGGCCAACAAACCACAACTTGGACAAGACACCAATATGGAACAAAGCCTTTATGATTCAAACACATCCCCGACGGACAAAGGCCTTGCCTTTGGCCAACAAGCCAATGCCAGTCTCGGATCTTGAGTGAGAATCACGCAATGGAAGGAAAAATGCTTAATATTTTGCGAGTGTTTTTCGAGTGTAAATTGGCAACCAATTTATTATCTTTGTTAAGGTCTCATCATCTTACACCCTTAAACATGCATTCTAAATACATAATAAAGCGCGTATAATAAATATAATGATATGCGGATGGATACTTTACACATTGATCCTAGATCAAATCTCTCCCTTCTCTCTCCCGCTAGCACAAGTATTACTTCTACCCGTTATAGTACACTTCTAAAGAAACCTCATTAACATTGAGGGGAATAGGTGAGAAGAGAATACAAAGAGTACGGAGTGATAAGGCTGGACACGCAGGTCCAATTAATAAATCAAATTTATTACAAAAATTTCTAAAATTGCCCCACCCATCTAATATCCATCCGATGTACATTATTCATGCATCACAAACATGTATTCACACAAGCATGTTATCAATCAATCTAATCCAATTAATTAATCTGATAATTAATGACCATCCAATGTTCAAACAACGATTTGATTTTGCTCGAGTCAAACTCGTTTTGCGAATGAGTACTTAAAGTACGAATTCTCGAATTAAATTTAACTACATAATTAAATCCAATTCAATTTGTATTTAATATTAATTCGCTTATTTAATTTCAATTTAAATACTACACTTTTATAACGAACCTATAAGACTTAAATTCCAAATTTAATCTCTACGGGTCTCAAAGCCCGATTAACGTCCAACGTCAATTTAATTAAAGTCCAATGGGCTTTTAATTAATTTCTTGAGGCGTGGACTTTCGGTCAACTCGGGTCAAACCGATAACCAAAGTCCAATCCGGGAGTTACCCCATAAGCCCAGAAATCAATTTCGTCCCATTAGGCCCAATTAAACTTTAAAGGTCCATTAGTCGCATTTGGGCTTTATGGAAGCAGTTTTGGGCCTAATTAGATCCAACCAATTTTGCCTAAACCCAACTTGGTACAACCAATCCCAATAAGCCCAATTACAACACAACAAGCCCAAATCCAATTTAAGGCGAAATTTAATTAAATTACAAAAAATTCCAAATTCCCAATTTAATTACCTAAAGTGTATTATACAATTAATTAACCAAATCAATATTTCCAAAACACAAATTTGTATAATTAATCATGCTCTTTTACATCAATTAGTGTTCAACACATTTTGATCAAAATCAAACCCATTTCATGCCTATTGTTCTTGGCAATTAGGGGAAAATATGTCAAATTGCAAATCCAATCCAATTGAATCTTAAATCAACATTAAATCAATATTCCCAATTGATTTCCACACATCCAATGATCAAAAATCAAAAATCCAAGACAATTTAGGGTTCTTGTATTTTCGGCCAAGCCTCCAAAATTGGGGAAAAATGTTCCAAACATAATTTCATCAATTGATCCAATCAATCATCAATTAAAACATATTTAAGCATACAAATTCATCCAATTTCATTATACATGCTCAAAATCAATTTTAACCCTAAATCATTTTCATGCTCAATATTGGCTCTGATACCATTGTTGATTTCCTCTAAGGTTCCCAAGATCATTTATCAAGCAAGAAAATAACATGTGAATACAATCAAAGGAGGTGGGGAATACTCACAATGAATGGTTGAGTGATGCGGTTGACAACAAAAACTTCATTTTCTGCCTCCTCCAAGCTCGGCAGTGGGCTGTTTTCTTGTCCTCAAATTCAGCCATTGATGGTCCTCCATGAAAGCTCCAAGCTTGAGTTTATTCCTTGCTCATGTAGTGAGTTCCCTATCACCTTTGTATATCCTCATTTGATGTGCTAGCACTCTAGAAATTTGCCACAAATTTCACTTTTTTCTTGTCCTCAAATTCGGTCCAACCAGAAAAGAAAAACAAGAAGAAATGGCCTGTTGGCCGAGAGAGAAGAATGAGTAATTTTGGCTCCAAAATCGTGAAGCAGGGAGAGAGGAGAAGAAATGTGTATTTATTAATTTGTTTTCAAAAAAAAAATAAAACATATACCATAATTTTTTTTCAAAAAGTCAAGCATTAAATGCTTGCCATCATCTCACATCAACTCACATCAATCAATCAATTGTCACATCACTCAAAGTGACATGTGATTTGACGCTTGATATGAGTAAAGATTTGACGATTGATTTGACTTTCGTGCCACAATCGAATTCGAAATGCGAATGCGCTCGCAAACAATCCCGGGATCGGGTTCGCTAATTCCAAATTAACGAATTTCCTGTTGCGACATAATTAAATGATTATGCCTAGCGAAATCACTATTCACATCGCTAACGAATTAATTCTAAATTAACTCGTTCGCCCGAATTAAAATCTAATTTTAATTCCGCGTCGAAATCCAATTTCGTTTAATATATCGAATATATTAATTTATCGATTAATTCCAAATTAATCGTTTTCTCTCTTTAATTGATATTTTATCCTAGATAAAATATCTCAGCAATTAATCCCAGATTAATTTTCTCTCTCATCTAATTAATCCCAGATTAATAAAAGTGCGAGTCATACGTCATCGGTGAATCTTCGGGAAGTGACCCATGAGATCCTCGGATATGTTGGTAGTAAATTCGGTCGTCGGACTATCTGAACACGTAAGTACCTCGTACTACGTTTATACCGATTTACAAGACAATGTTGGCTTCTAGCAAAGCGCCATGCCTACCCAATTCTCCAGAAACATGCTTACAGGAATAAGCGATCTATATCAGGCGTAGTACACGTAGTATTGTGTATGTCGATCCAGTATCGGATGATCACGTGCTAGGCCTGGAGCTGGAATTGTGTCTGTCCCGTACGAAGCACATGTCGGATGTCTGGAAACTAGTCTCTATAATCAGATATACATGACCTTGTCATAATATCCCGATAGCTGCAGCATATAAGAGAACAAGTTCCGTATCCTACGTGACCATCATCTCCATTATGACTGGAGTGATACTTCCGTCTTGACATCACACCCAACACACTACGATTCTTGATATACCCAGAAGAGGCGTACACAGGAACCGGTTAAAGCCCTGGACGACCAAAACCAAAGTATATTGATTGTCGCAAGTATTAGCGGTGTAAGTCTCAGGTTAAGACCAAATACACCTACCCTGATTTCGGACTTCCATAGACACATAGTCATACTACCAATGGAATTCCGAGGGGGTCTATCCAGAGCGAAGCTGTTTCCCGTACCATCGGTAAAACACAACCTCCTATTACACTTGCATGAGTATCCTATACCCAAATATATGTGAACTATGCCGTTGTGCCCTCACAACGCGCACAAGTGTAATACTAGTCTTTTACATATTTATCGATGTCCAATCTCGATAATACTCTGACTATGGATATTTAATGATTTATTCTTCGTGGACTGATACTGTCTCATATCATTCTCCATCCAGGAACAAATCATAGGGACCTCCTATCATTTATACATCTAGGTGATCTAATCACAAATGATAAGAGTGCAATCTCCTTTGTCACATAGTTAATTTGTACAACACACACCGTGATCTGTACAAATAGTGACGCTATGGGTCATAATTGTCCAACACCATGGTGATTTTGCAAAATAATATATGTCATCCAGGAATCATGTGCGTCAAAAGTGGAGTCTGTGGCAAAAAGAAGGAAAACCTGTAATCACGAACAAACTGAGGGGGATGAGTTTGGTGGACTCAGTGAGTAGATACCAATAGAAAGCACTTTTACGTTTTAGAATATAAATACTGTTATTTATATTCAAAATAAAAATAATGTTATTCACATCTAATGTGTTTATCTCAATATCATATTTATATATAAAACACTTTAGTGTTCTAGAATATAAAGGTTAATCCGCAACGGATTAAACACTGATATAGAGATAATGTATCTAGTCAAACTAGTTACATTATAACAGTTTCCAATTTAGGTACACACCCGAAGGTAGTTCCTAAACTTAGGTACTGTGGTTAAAATAGCGACTTTCATCCCGTTTCCAATTCGCAGATAAATCTCTATTGAAGTCAGTATCCTGTTCAAAACAGATTCTGAACATCAATATATATTTATGTACCACACTAAGTATTTAAAATCTAATTTTAATACTAGTAATGAACATAATTATGACAATCATGTTTGAAGTTAGAGCCTTTCTCGTCTTCAATTGCTTCATGTTTGCTTTGTTCAAACGGCAGTCACGCTTCCGCGATCCCGTTTGCCACATTTAGGCAGACATTTTGGGATATGTCATTTATCTTCCTAGAAGATTATAATGATTTTTCCTTTGCCCTTTTCAACACTCCAGAAGCCTTTGGCCAAGCCTTGGCCTTCTAGAATATCTAAGTAAGGTGCGCCTTGCGCTACTTGCCTAATTGCAAACTTTAACTTTATCTCCTTGAGAATAGTCATTAACTCTCAAAGAGTTAAGTATTGTAATTTAGTACTTCTAAGATTCTAAGGATAGATTCTTTGAAGATCCTTCAATTTCATTATCATACTTTAAGGATTTGATCCTTAGTTCTGATTAAGAAATTAAGGAGTCTACTACGACAAGCTTAATGGATTAAGCACTAAAGTTATCATCACATTAATCTTCCAAAGATTATGCTCTACTATTTGCTTAACTTCGGGCTTAGGCATAATATGTTATTTTATCAAATAAAGTAACTTATTATTTTTCCAGGACCATCTTGAAACTTTTCCCATTTTGAAAATTAAACCATTTAAATACATTTTCCATAGGATTATGTTTTAAATGTCAAATTTTCAATTTTATTTTGATTTTAATAGTCCAACTATTTAATCAACGATTTAGGTACTATATATTATAATGATTACAATAGTCCAACTATTTAATCAACTATAATTAATAGATTAAAATCATTATATTGATTACTATAATCCAATTATAAAATCAACTATAAATGAATAGTTTGAATATAGTCCAAATATTTATTAAAACAACATTTAAATATTAGTCCAACTAACATTTAATTATTTGACGACGAATGATATTTGATTTGAGCGCATATGGCAAGTAATTAAACGAATACTGCAAATTCATTCATGCCTCCCACTATTTTTTGGCGAGCCTCTAACCCTCTGTCGAGTACTCGAGAAACCGTGTTTCCTAGTGGGCTAGGATCCCGTTAAATATCACAAAATCTTGACTTGGCCAAAAAATTGTATGATAATTAACTAGGTAGATCTCTAAGATCGATTGGATCCAATCCAATTCCTAGATCCGGTAGGGGGACATCCAAGTCCGAAACATATATATTATATATGCCAATACATCCAATGTATTACCTAACCTTTTTCCTCTGAATCAATTAAGCCTTGGCTTTGGCACAACAAACTTAGTGATCCCAGTTAAGCACGACCCATTGACCATGGAAAGCTTCGTAATCAATGTCGATGGACAAGAAGTGGTATTGACTTTGGCCAACAAACCACAACTTGGACAAGACACTAATATGGAACAAAGCCTTTATGATTCAAACACATCCCCGACGGACAAAGGCCTTGCCTTTGGCCAACAAGCCAATGCCAGTCTCGGATCTTGAGTGAGAATCACTCAATGGAAGGAAAAACGCTTATATTTTGCGAGGGTTTTTCGAGTGTAAATTGGCAACCAATTTATTATCTTTGTTAAGGTCTCATCATCATACACCCTTAAACATGCATTCTAAATATATAATAAAGCGCGTATAAATAAATAATAATAATATGCGGATGGATACTTTACACATTGATCCTAGATCAAATCTCTCCCTTTCTCTCTCCCCTAGCACAAGTTTACTTTTACCCGTTACAGTACACTTCTAAAGAAACCTCATTAACATTGAGGGGAATAGGTGAGAAGAGAATACAAAGAGTACGGAGGTGATAAGGCTGGACACGCAGGTCCAATTAATAAATCAAATTTATTACAACAATTTCTAAAATTGCCCCACCCATCTAATATCCATCGATATACATTATTCATGCATCACAAACATGTATTCACACAAGCATGTTATCAATCAATCTAATCCAATTAATTAATCTGATAATTAATGACCATCCAATGTTCAAACAACGATTTGATTTTGCTCGAGTCAAACTCGTTTTGCGAATGAGTACTTAAAGTACGAATTCTCGAATTAAATTTAACTACATAATTAAATCCAATTCAATTTGTATTTAATACTAATTTGCTTATTTAATTTCAATTTAAATACTATACTTTATTAAAGAACCTATACGACTTAAATTCCAAATTTAATCTCTACGGGTCTCAAAGCCCGATTAACGTCCAACATCAATTTAATTAAAGTCCAATGGGCTTTTAATTAATTTCTTGAGGCGTGGACTTTCGGTCAACTCGGGTCAAACCGATAACCAAAGTCCAATCCGGAGTTCCCCGGATACCCCATAAGCCATAAATCAATTTCGGCCCATTAGGCCCAATTAAACTTTAAAGGTCCATTAGTCGCATTTGGGCTTTATGGAAGCAGTTTTGGGCCTAATTAGATCCAACCAATTTTGCCTAAACCCAACTTGGTACAACCAAGCCCAATAAGCCCCATTACAACACAACAAGCCCAAATCCAATTTAAGGCGAAATTTATTAAATTACAAAAAATTCCAAATTCCCAATTTAATTACCTAAAGTGTATTATACATTAATTACCTAAATCAATATTTCCAAAACACAAAATTGTATAATTAATCATGCTCTTTTACATCAATTAGTGTCCAACACATTTTGATCAAAAATCAAACCCAATTTCATGCCTATTGTTCTTGGCAATTAGGGGAAAATATGTCAAATTGCAAATCCAATCCAATTGAATCTTAAATCAACATTAAATCAATATTCCCAATTGATTTCCAACACATCCAATGATCAAAAATCAAAAATCCAAGACAATTTAGGGTTCTTGTATTTTCGGCCAAGCCTCCAAAATTGGGGAAAAATGTTCCAAACATAATTTCATCAAATTGATCCAATCAATCATCAATTAAAACATATTTAAGCATACTAATTCATCAAATTTCATTTATACATGCTCAAAATCAATTTTAACCCTAAATCATTTTCATGCTCAACATTGGCTCTGATACCATTGTTGATTTCCTCTAAGGTTCCCAAGATCATTTATCAAGCAAGAAAATAACATGTGAATACAATAAAAGGAGGTGGGGAATACTCACAATGAATGGTTGAGTGATGCGGTTGACAACAAAAACTTCATTTTCTGCCTCCTCTAAGCTCGGCAGTGGGCTGTTTTCTTGTCCTCAAATTCGGCCATTGATGGTCCTCCATGAAAGCTCCAAGCTTGAGTCTATTCCTTGCTCATTTAGTGAGTTCCCTATCACCTTTGTATATCCTCATTTGATGTGCTAGCACTCTAGAAATTTGCCACAAATTTCACTCTTTTCTTGTCCTCAAATTCGGTCCAACTAGAAAAGAAAAACAAGAAGAAATGGCCTGTTGGCCGAGAGAGAAGAATGAGCAATTTTGGCTCCAAAATCGTGAAGCAGGGAGAGAGAAGAAGAAATGTGTATTTATTAATTTGTTTTCAAAAAAAAATAAAACATATACCATAATTTTTTTTCAAAAAGTCAAGCATTAAATGCTTGCCATCATCTCACATCAACTCACATCAATCAATCAATTGTCACATCACTCAAAGTGACATGTGATTTGACGCTTGATGTGAGTAAAGATTTGACGATTGATTTGACTTGCGTGCCGCACTCGAATTCGAAATGCGAATGCGCTCGCAAACAATCCCGGGATCGGGTTCTCTAATTCCAAATTAACGAATTTCCTGTTGCGACATAATTAAATGATTATGCCTAGCGAAATCACTATTCACATCGCTAATGAATTAATTCTAAATTAACTCGTTCGCCCGAATTAAAATCTAATTTAATTTCGCGTCGAAATCCAATTTCGTTTAATATATCGAATATATTAATTTATTGATTAATTTCAAATTAATCGTTTTCTCTCTTTAATTGATATTTTATCCTAGATAAAATATCTCCGCAATTAATCCCAGATTAATTTTCTCTCTCATCTAATTAATCCCAGATTAATAAAAGTGCGAGTCATACGTCATCGGTGAATCTTCGGGAAGCGACCCATGAGATCCCCGGATATGTTGGTAGTAAATTCGGTCGTCGGACTATCTGAACACGTAAGTACCTCGTACTACGTTTATACCGATTTACAAGACAAGGTTGACTTCTAGCAAAGCATCATGCCTACCCAATTCTCCAGAAACATGCTTACAGGAATAAGCGATCTATATCAGGCGTAGTATACATAGTATTGTGTAGTCGATCCAGTATCGGATGATCACGTTCTAGGCCTGGGGCTGGAATTGTGTCTGTCCCGTACGAAGCACATGTCGGATGTCTGGAAACTAGTCTCTATAATCAGATATACATGACCTTATCATAATATCCCGATAGCTACAGCATATAAGAGAATAAGTTCCGTATCCTACGTGACCATCATCTCCATTATGACTGGAGTGATACTTCCGTCTTGACATCACACCCAACACACTACGATTCTCGATAGACCCAGAAGAGGCGTACACAGGAACCGGTTAAAGCCCTGGACGAACAAAACCAAAGTATATTGATTGTCGCAAGTATTAGCGGTGTAAGTCTCAGGTTAAGACCAAATACACCTACCCTGATTTCGGACTTCCATAGACACATAGTCATACTACCAATGGAATTCCGAGGTGGTCTATCCAGAGCGAAGCTATTTCCCGTACCATCGGTAAAACACAACCTCCTATTACACTTGCATGAGTATCCTATACCCAAATATATGAGAACTATGTCGTGGTGCCCTCACAACGCGCACAAGTGTAATACTAGTCTTTTACGTATTTATCGATGTCCAATCTCGATAATACTCTGACTATGGATATTTAATGATTTATCCTTCGTGGACTGATATTGTCTCATATCATTCTCTGTCCAGGAACAAATCATAGGGACCTCCTATCATTTATACATCTAGGTGATCTAATCACAAATGATAAGAGTGCAATCTCCTTTGTCACATAATTATTTTGTACAACAACACCGGGATCTGTACAAATAGTGACGCTATGGGTCATAATTGTCCAACACCATAGTGATTTTGCAAAATAATATATGTCATCCAGGAATCATGTGCGTCAAAAGTGGAGTCTGTGGCAAAAAGAAGGAAAACCTGTAATCACGAACAAACTGAGGGGGATGAGTTTGGTGGACTCAGTGAGTAGATACCAAAAGAAAGCAAATCATAATAAAATCTAAAACATATTCATAACCGATTTTCATTCGTGCGTCATCAAAAACATATCAAGCGCTCAACGCCCAAGTCATGCGCGAAGAATGAGCGAGAAACGGACGATCTCTTGTCGACAAAGTAGTGGGTCAATCCATTTCTATTGGATGAGACCCTAAATAAGCACCTCGATGGAAACATATGATGAGTCGTTAAAACATAAATAATATGCTATCTACCATTTCAACCCTTACTCATTACTATAACACTATAGGGGTTTCAAGCTATCGATTGTCTATATTAAGAAACTTTTCTCCTAAATGGGAGACGATTGACTAACTGCCATTTACTTATCTTTCCAATAGGTGTCTATACCAACTTTAAACTTAAAGATGATGTACTTACTCCTCAAACGTTTCTCATTCTCAACTACATCATCCACCCCGAATTAGATTCAATTTTCAACTAACAAATTTTGCACATTATGACATTCCCCATTTATTAATCCAACGCTCATGATATTAGCTTTTTATTGCTAATAAAATATTACTCCAACGTCGATTTAGTAAAATCAAAATCATCCCCTCTTGCTCACGACATTTCTAGGCAGTTTTCCCATTTCTAGGTTCAAGATACAGCCTTTTTTAACTTTCCTTCAACTCCTCACATCACTCCAACACTTAAATTTCACTATAAATTACTTCACCTTTAACCAAAATCACCAATCCATTCACTACAACATCACCCCACGCCACTGTCACCAGCACAAAAAAAACAACACTACACCCAATTCAACACAACACTTCAACTAAGAACCCCCATTGGCCGAAAATCAGTATCCATCAACTGTTGGAGTCCACTAAGGGTCTCAAGATCATAAATTAAGCATGAAACAAGTATGAATAAAATCATATGAGGTGCGGAAAACTCACATTGATCGGTTGGATGCGGTTGAAGAACAAAACCGAACTGCTCTCCCCATGCTCGACAATGGGCTGCTCGGTGGTGGACTGCACGGTGTGAGTGGTGTTTCTTCATCTTGTATTCGTCCATGGGTGATCCTCCATGGAAACTCCAAGCTCCAAGCTTCACAAGGTGATTCCAAGCTTATGAAATCACTTCCCTATCACCTTAGGATAACCCAATGTGTGTGCTAGCACTTAGATCTTGCAACAAAATCATTTGCTTCTCCTTCATTACTCGGTCAAACCAGAAAAACAGAGGAGAAGAATCGGTCCAAGATCGAGAGAGAGGAAGAGAAAGTTTTGGCTCCAAAATAACCTAAAACCGTGAAGAGGAGAGAGAACGTGGGAAAAGGAGAAAATGTAAAAGGCTTATTTATATTCGCAAAAAATAATAAACCATTTACCTTTTTCAATTTCAAAAAGCAAAGCATTTAATGCTTTCTTTCTTCTCACATCAACTAATCAAATGTCACATCACTCAAAGTGACTTGTGATTTGACTCTTGATGTGACTTGCGATTTGACGCTTGATTTGACTTGCGTGCCGCACTCGAATTCAAAATTCGAAAGCACTCGCAAATAATCCTGGGCTCGGGTTCGCTAATTCCAAATTAACAAATTTTTCGTTGCGTCGTAATTAAATGATTACGCCTAGCGAAATCACTATTCACGTCGCTAACGAATTAATTCTAAATTAATTCGTTTGCCCGAATTAAATTCTAATTTTAATTTCGTGTCGAAATCCAATTTCGTATAATATATCAAATATATTATTTTATCGATTAATTCCAAATTAATCGTTCTCTCTCTTTAATTGATATTTTATCCCATATAAAATATCTCCGCAATTAATCCCAGATTAATTTTCTCTCTCAATAAATTAATCCCAGATTAATCAAAGTGCGAGTCATACGTCATCGGTGAATCTTCGGGGAGCGACCCATGAGATCTCCAGATATGTTGGCAGTAAATCGGGTCGTCGGACTTTCCGAACACGTAAGTACCTCGTACTACGTTTATACCGATTCACAAGACAAGGTTGGCTTCTAGCAAAGCGCCATGCCTACCCAATTCTACGGAAACATGCTTACAGGAATAAGCGATCTATATCAGGTGTAGTATACGTGGTATTGCGTATTTCGATCCAGTATCGGATGATCACGTGCTAGGCCTGGGGCTGGAATTGTGTCTGCCCCGTACGAAGCACATGTCGGATGTCTGGTAACTAATCTCTATATCGGATAACTATGACCTAGTCATGTTATCTCGATGACTGCAGTACTTAAGAGAACCAGTACCGTATCCTACGTGACCATCATCTCCATATGACTGGAGTGACACTTCCGTCTTGACATCACACCCAACACACTACGATTCTCAATATACCCAGTATTGGCGTACACAGAACCTGTTAAAGCCCTGGACGACCTCAACCAAAGTATATTAATTGTCGCAAGTATTAGCGGTGCAAGTCTCAGGTTAAGACCAAATACACATACCCTAATTTCGGACTTCCATAGACACATAGTCATACTACCAATGGAATTTTGAAGGGGTCTGATCCAGAGCGAAGCTGTTTCCCATACCATCGGTAAAACACAACCTCCTATTACACTTGCATGAGTATCATATACCCAAATATACGAGAACTATGCTTTTGTGCCCTCACAACATGCACAAGTGCAATACTAGTCTTTTACGTATTTATCGATGTCCAATCTCCATAATACTCTGACTAGGGATATTTAATGATTTATCCTTCGTGGACTGATACTGTCTCATATCATTCTCAGTCCAGGAACAAATCATATGGACCTCCTATCATTTATATATCTAGGTGATCTAATCACAAATGATAATAGCGCAATCTTTTTGTCACATAGTTAATTTGTACAACAACACCGTGATCTATACAAATAGTGACGCTGTGGGTCATAATTGTCCAACAATCTCCCACTTGGCCTATAGCCAGTCACTCGAGTGCTTGAAACCCGAACTATGTACGGTTGGCTCAAATTGCTGAGAAAAGGCTTTCGTCAGCGGATTTGTATGATTATCATCTTGATGCGATTTATTCGATCATCACATCGCCACGATGTATGATCCGAACGAATCAGATGAATATCAAAGTATGTATCTGGATCGTTGATGAGACCATTAATTATTTAGCATGTGCTGTAGCCTAGCTCAGCTGCTAAAAGAACCATATCTAATCTAATTAGATATTATCGACCCTAGAAGGGTTCTATTGCTGCCTCAGCTTCAGCAATAATCTGAATTTGTTGTTTACTCGGTAACAGTATCTTGCTTGGAAGATTTCCAGCTCACTGTTCCGTTATTCAAACTGTATAGTACCGTTTTTATCGGTTGGGAAACTTGTAGTAGTGATCCCATTCTCCTTTGCTTAAGACATCATCATTAGATATCTAAGATACTAAGATACTAATGGATGTATCTTAATTTCAATCCAGTGACTATCACTGGGATTGGCCTGTTTGTGAATCATATGCTCAAAGCCTATGAGACACCAGGTCACGTACATTTTTTAATGTACGATTTCTCAGAGAGTTTTCGAAAGCCAAGCTTTCACCGATAGTTATTTTATGGGAATCTCATTTCCAAGAAATGACATATTATCATTATTTATAGGACAGCCACTGTCAGTGCGCTCCCACTAACCCTCTTATATACAAAAGAATGTTTTCATTTTGAATTAAATCATAAACTATTATGATTACATCAAAACGATGATTCCAAGAGCCTATACTTTTCTTCAATCCAAACATGGATCGATCAACCTGCAAACCTTGTTTGCTAGTTTTGGTACGACAAAACCGACAGGATGTTATAAATATCCTCCAAAAGGTTTCCTTTTCAGGAAAGCGATTTTCCCTTTCCAGCTGTCATATTTCATAAATGAAACATGCAGCATTAGCAAGCATTATCCAAATGGATTTACGGTGGCAACAGGTAAAAGGTTGAATCGTAATCAATACAAAGTTGATAACGATACCTTTCCGCTAAAAGCCTAGCTTTATACGTTGGTATGTTGCCTTCCATGTATGTATTCCTTGAAGACTTATAAAGCACCAGTAGGCACAATGCCTTGCGGTACATCAACTAGTATACAAACTTGTTGACATACATGGAATCCATTTCGAACTCATGTCACTTTGTCATAATTGGGAGTCGATACCTTGTATCACTTCCTCATACGTAGTCAGTTGGTATTCCTCAATAAGATAGACATCTTTATGAGGTGAGATCAGAAACCCATACCCCAGGTTGTTTTTTGAATCTCTCCGACATACGCAGTTCTTGGGTATACGAAGATTAATGGTAATAGTTTCATCCTTGATGAACTATTTGTGTTCCATTAGGAATCGGTGCCTGGAATAGTATTACTCCGATTTTTCTTCGAGTTTTACTATCCTCCCACTTACCACTGCATATCGGTATTCCTCTCAGGAAAACCGCATGGTGAGCAACAATCCAATTGTTCTCAAGTGAGTTGTATAAGTACAATACTTTGGTATCCCTAGGATATCCTACAATTGGCACTTATCCATTTTGGGTTTTAGTTTGGTATCATCCAAACATATGCCTAGCATACCCAAATTATCAGGAATGTGAAACTTGGTTTCTTTCCCGTTCATATCTAATATGAAATCTGTCAAACAGATTATAATGGAACCTTATTCTAAATAAGTTATTGCACTGTCAATGCTTATCCGTTGAAGGAAATGGTAGCTCAGAGCGACTCTTGATTAACCTAATCATGTCTAACAAAATTCGGTTACTCAGTTCAGACACACCGTCAAATTGACTTGTTCCGGGAGGAGTCCTCATTGAAAGAATACTATACTCTTTCAAGTATATTAGAATCTTATTGCTTAAGTATTTTCCATTACGGTCTTACCGTGAAGGTATAACACTTCAGCCGATCTGTTTGTCTATTTTGTGTCGAAACTTGAAAAGTTTCCGATTTGTGTTCTTCAAAAGAAACACATAATCATTACGCGATGCCACATCCGTATAGGTCACGAAATATTCATATCCACATCTAGCCTAGCTAGACATGGGCCCATTTGCTTCACTATGAATTAGGGCTAACAGATCGGTGGCATTTGCACTTTTACCAAGTAAACAGTGTATTAGGCACTTTGCCCAATAAACTAGATCCGTAGACTTTATTTGAATGGAATCAAATTAGTCCGAGTACCCACTCTTCAAAAGTCCGGATATACGAGTCTCGTCTCATTGTGTCCCAGACAACAATGCCACATTCAAGTTTCAACTGATCAAATCAGTCTGAGCTATTTGTTTGTCATGTTATACGTGTGAGATTTATTTATATTCTAAATATAAATTATGTTGTTCACATCTAATGTGTTTATCTCAATATCATCTTTATATAATAAAACACTTTAGTGTTCTAAAATATAAAGGTTCAATCCGCAACAGATTAAACACTGATATAAGGATAATGTTCCTAGTCAAACTAGTTACATTATAACAGTTTCCTAATTTACGTACATACCCAAAGGGTAGTTCCTAAACTTAGGTATCTACGGTCAAAACAGCGACTTTCGTCCAGTTTTCGATTCACAGATTAATCTCTATTGAAGTCAGTATCCTGTTCAAAACAAATTCTAAAAATCAATACATATTTATGTACCACACTAAGTATTTAAATCTAATTTTAATACTAGTAGTGAACATAATTATGACAAACATATTTGAAGTCAGAGCATTGCTCGTCTTCAATTCCTTCTTGGGATATGTCCTTTTATCTTCCTAGAAGATTATAATGATTTTGCCTTTACCCTTTTTCAACATTTCAGAAGCCTTTGGCCAAGCCCTGGGTTTCTAGAATATCGAAGTAAGGTGCGCCTTGCGCTACTTGCCAAATTGCAAACTTTGACTTTATCTCCTTGAGAATAGTCATTAATTCTCCAAGAGTTTATTATTGCAATTTATTTACTTCTAAAATCTAAGTATAGATTTATGAAGATCCTTTAATTTCAATATCATAATTTAAGAATCTAATTCTTAGTTCTGATAAAGAAATTAAGGAGTCTATATGACAAGTGTAATGGATTAAGCACTAAAGTTATCATTACATGAATATTCCAAATATCATGTTCCACTTATTTGCTTAACTCCAGACTTAGGCCTAATTTATTATTTTATCAAATAAACTAACTTATTATATTTCCAGGACCATCCTGAAATATTATTCCCAATTTGAAAATTATAGTCATTTAAATACATTTTCACCCAGGATTATGTTTTAAACTCTAATCTTTCATTTATCTTGATTCTAATAGTCCAACTATTTAATCAACGATTTGTGGTACTATGTATTATATTGATTATTATAGTCCAACTATATAATCAAATATAATTTAAATTAATTAACCTCAATTACATTGATTACTATAATCCAATTATAAAATCAACTGTAAATTGAAATTAATTAATTCAAATATATTGATTACTATAATCCAATTATATAATCAACTATAATACAGTCCAACTGCTTATAAAAAACAACAATTTAAATATTAGTCCAACTAACATTTTATTGAACGAATATTGCGAATTCAATTCTTGCCTCCCACTAATTTTTGGCGAGCCTCCAACCATCTGTCGAGTACTCGGGAAACCGTGTTTCCTAGTGGGCTAGGATCCCGTTAAATATCACACAATCTTGACTTTGGCCAACAAATTGTATGATAATTAACTAGGTAGATCTCTAAGATCAATTGGATCCAATCCAATTCCTAGATCCGGTAGGGGACATCCAAGTCCGAAACATATATCTTATATATGCCAATACATCCAATGTATTACCTAACATTTTTCCTCTGAATCAACTAAGCCTTGGCTTTGGCACAAAAAACTTAGTGATCTCAGTCAAGTACGACCCATTGACCATGGAAAGCTTCGTAATCAATGTCGATGGACAAGAAGTGGTCTTAAATTTGGCCAACAAACCACAACTTGGACAAGACACTGAGATGGAACAAAGCCTTCGTGATTCAAACACATCTTTGACAGACAAAGGCCTTGACTTTGGCCAACAAACCAATGCCGTCTAGGATCTTGAGTGAGAATCACTCAATGGAAGGAAAAACACTTAATATTGTGCGAGGGTTTTTCGCGTGCAAATTGGCAACCAATTTATTATATTTGTTAAGGTCTCATCATCATACACCCTTAAACATGCATTCTAAACACATAATAAAGCGCATATGTAAAATAATAATGATATGCGGATGGATACTTTACATTGATCCTAGATCAAATCTCTCTCTTTCTCTCTCTAGCTAGCACTTGTATTTACTTCTACCCGTTATACTACACTTCTAAAGAAACCTCATTTACATTGAGGGGAATAGGTGAGAAGAGAATACAAAGAAATAGGAGATAAGGCTGGACTCGCAGGTCCAATTAATAAATCAAATTTATTATAATTTCCAAAATTGCCCCACCCATCTAATATCAATCTGATATACATTATTCATGCATCGCAACCATGTATTCACACAAGCATGTTATCAATCAATCTAATCAAATTAATTAATCTGATAATTAGTGATCATCCAATGTTCAAACAACGATTTGATTTTGTTCGAGTCAAACTCGTTTTGCGAACAAGTACTCAAAGTACGAATTCTCGAATTAAATTAAATTACATAATTAAATCCAATTTAATACGCATTTAATTCTAATTCACTATTTAATTCCAAATTAAATATTACACTTTATAAAATAAACCTTTACGACTTAAATTCCAAATTTAATCGTTACGGGTCTCTTAGCCCGATTAATATCCAATATTAATTTAATTAAAGTCCAATGGGCTTATAATTAATTTCTTCAAGGCGTGGACTTTTGGTCAACTCGGATCAAACCGAATAACCAAAATCCAATCCGGGAGTTACCCCATAAGCCCAGAAATCAATTTAGGCCCATTAGGCCCAATTAAACTTTAAAGGTTCATTAGTCTCATTTGGGCCTTTTGGAACGGTTTTTGGCCTAATTGGATCCAACCAATTTTTCCTAAACCCAACTTTGTACAACAAAGCCCAACAAGCCCAATAACAACTTTAAAAGCCCAAATCCAATTTTAAGCCCAATTAATTAAAATATTAAATTCCAAATTTCACATTCTATTAACCAAAGTGCATAGCATTATTAACACCCAAATCAATATTTCCAAAACACCAAATTTGAACAATTAATCATGCTTATCATCATGGAATCATGTCCAACATAATTTGATCAAAATCAAACCCAATTATACATGCATAAAGTCTCGGCCAAAGTTGAAAATTATGCCCAAATCAAATTCAATCCAATTGAACCAAATTAAACATAAAAACAATATCCCCTAATGATTTTTAACTCATCCGATGAATCAAAAAATCAAAATCCAAGACAATTTTAGGGTCCTCATTTTCGCCCAACACCCATAAATTGGGGAAATTTGTTCCAAACCAAATTTCTTCAAATTGATCTAATCAATCATCAATTAAACATCAATTAAGCATACTAATTCATCCAATTTCATCAAATAATGCCCAAATTCGTTTTCCCAATTTTAACCATAAAATTAATTTCATGCTTTCAATACCTCAAGATACCATTGTTGGAGTCCTCTAAGGGTCCCAAGATCATAAAGTAAGCATGAAACAAGTATGAACACAATCATATGAGGTGCGGGCGGAAAACTCACATTGATCGGTTGGATGCGGTTGAAGAACAAAACCGAACTGCTCTCCCCATGCTCGGCAGTGGGCTACTCGGTGGTGGACTGCACGGTGTGGGTGGTGTTTCTTCATCTTCTATTCGGCCATGGGTGATCCTCCATGGAAACTCCAAGCTCCAAGCTTCACAAGGTGATTCCAAGCTTATGAAATCACTTCCCTATCACCTTAGGATAACCCAATGTGTGTGCTAGCACTTAGATCTTGCAACAAAATCATTTGCTTCTCCTTCATTACTCGGTCAAACCAGAAAAATAGATGAGAAGAATCGGTCCAAGACCGAGAGAGAGGAAGATAAAGTTTTGGCTCCAAAATGACCTAAAACCGTGAAGAGGACGGAGAACGTGGGAAAAGGAAAAAAATGTAAAAGGCTTATTTATATTTCCCAAAAAATAATAAACCATTTACCTTTTTCAATTTCAAAAAGCAAAGCATTTAATGCTTCTTTCTTTCATCTCACATCAACTCACATCAACTAATCAAATGTCACATCACTCAAAGTGACATGTGATTTGACGCTTGATGTGACTTGCAATTTGACGCTTGATTTGACTTACGTACCGCACTCGAATTCGAAATGCGAATGCGCTCGCAAATAATCCCGGGCTCGGGTTCGCTAATTCCAAATTAACGAATTTTCCGTTTCGTCGTAATTAAATGATTACGCCTAGTGAAATCACTATTCACGTCGCTAACGAATTAATTCTAAATTAATTCGTTCGCCCGAATTAAAATCTAATTTTAATTCCGCGCGTCGAAATCCAATTTTGTATAATATATCAAATATATTATTTTATCGATTAATTCCAAATTAATCATTCTCTCTCTTTAATTGATATCTTATTCCAAATAAAATATCTCCGCAATTAATCCCAGATTAATTTTCTCTCTTAATAAATTAATCCCAAATTAATTAAAGTGCGAGTCATACATCATCGGTGAATCTTCGGGGAGCGACCCATGAGATCTCCGGATACGTTGGCAGTAAATCGGGTCGTCGGACTGTCCGAACACGTAAGTACATCGTTCTACGTTTATACAGATTTCAAGACAAGGTTGGCTTCTAGCAAAGCGCCATGCCTACCCAATTCTCCGGAAAACATGCTTACAGGAATAGGCGATCTATATCAGGCGTAGTATACGTGGTATTGCGTATTTCGATCCAGTATCGGATGATCACGTGCTAGGCCTGGGGCTGGAATTGTGTCTGCCCCGTACGAAGCACATGTCGGATGTCTGGTAACTAGTCTTTATATCGGATAACTTTGACCTAGTCATATTATCCCGATGACTGCAGTACTTAAGAGAACCAGTACCGTATCCTACGTGACCATCATCTCTATATAACTGGAGTGACACTTCCGTCTTGACATCACACCCAACACACTATGATTCTCAATACCCAGTATTGGCGTACACAAAACCTGTTAAAGCCCTGGACGACCTCAACCAAAGTATATTGATTGTCGCATGTATTAGCGGTGCAAGTCTCAGGTTAAGACCAAATACACCTACCCTGATTTCAGACTTCCATAGACACATACTCATACTACCAATGGAATTCCGAAGGGGTCTGATCCAGAGCGAAGCTGTTTCCCGTACCATCGGTAAAACACAACCTCCTATTACACTTGCATGAGTATCATATACCCAAATATACGAGAACTATGCTGTTGTGCCCTCACAACATGCACAAGTGCAATACTAGTTTTACGTATTTATCGATGTCCAATCTCGATAATACTCTGACTAGGGTTATTTAATGATTTATCCTTCGTGGACTGATACTGTCTCATATCATTCTTAGTCCAGGAACAAATCATATGGACCTCCTATCATTTATATATCTAGGTGATCTAATCACAAATGATAAGAGTGCAATCTCTTTGTCACATAGTTAATTTGTACAACAACACCGTGATCTGTACAAATTGTGACGCTATGGGTCATAATTGTCCAACATCAACACCCCATAAATTTCTCCACTTAGGAACAAACAAATCTTAAAAACCCCCAAAGAATCATCATTTATTCATTTCATGTGTATTTATTTCCAAAATATCTTGAAATCCATTACATACAAAGCATACCATTTTTCTATATAAAGAACAAAAATCACATGTACTAACTAAGACTATTAAATGGCTAACTAATTGGAGTATGCGAATGGGGGTATTACCTTATGGATCAAAGGATTAAAATCCTTCCCAAGGTAAGCAAAATTCGGCCAAGAGACTTAGGGCTTTAAAAATTCCTATTTTGTTTTCACCAACGAGCTAGGGTACTATTCTTTGAGTTGAGAAAAGTGAAATGAAGCACAAAATCAGCTCCAAAATTTGAAATGGAGGAGGCAAAAGCTGGGCTCTTTTAATCATGAAGAGAGGAAGAAGAAAATGGGATAATTCGCGTGATGGGGAAAGAGAATGGGAAGGGTGTGAAAATGGGGAAAAAAGAAAAGGAATAAAAGATAAAAAAGAAAGAAGGGTCTAGAATTGGGAAATGGGCTGGGCCTTTCTCTCTTCATTCTTTTTAATATTTTTGTTGGGCTCCACTCCCAACTCTTGTTACTTTTACATATATATGTATTTAAAGTACTTCATTTATTTCAAATATCTACCTTAACTAAAAGAGTATTCCTAAAGGGAGACTTTAAGTTAAATTTTCTACGGGTATTACATAACATATGAAGTATTGACTTATGAAGTTGCATAATGACCTTGTAGATTAGAAGTTTTGATATTAGTATTGTGCCTGCGGTTGTCTGTATATTATTTTGGATTTGATCCTTAAATACTTGGACAACTTAGTAGCTGTAGCACAATATTGATATCACATCTGAGTCATATTGATGATGTATAATTTAGGTTCTACAGAATATGAATGATACTGGCTAAGGGAAATAATTGGATTTGTTGGACAAACTCAATATGTTATAGCGGACCTACTTGTTTTTGCTCACCTCTTGAGTGCTAGGTGAGCTCTTGAGGGCCATGCGTATTTGATACTCATTTAGATATGTATATGATACCATGGATTGGCACTAGAACAAATGAGAGAAATTGTTTAGGTTAGTGCTCATAGCGCCAATTCGAATCGTATTTATGTCTGATTCATGCATACGAACAATATATTTTTCCATAATATTACTTATATATAATTACACCTCTTGTTTTTAAATACATATTCGATCCATTAACGATTAGATTGAAACTAAATCTGATTTAGTGAAATGTATATATTAGACAAAGACCACATGATTTACAACATAGTACACATTTACAATGTAGTTTATAATTGACATTGGGAAGTGTTATTATAAGTTGTATATTCTCAAATAAAGTTTCTGGTCATGATTTACTAACACAGGTCGGTTAGTAAAATCCGCTGAGACTAGTACATGTCATTTTTGAGACATGGTCTGATGGTTTATCCCAATGAACCATGAGTCTTAGGAGATTCGTATAGACGTGTAGGTGTTTATTTGATAAACACTGAATGAATCAAAGATTTCCTAATATATGGTACACCAACATCAATATGAATCTTCTCTATTCGAGTAGCATAGTGGTCATTCGACTTGCGATACCACTGTGGATATATGAGACATCCTCTACAATTTGATGGCAGTTTTGTCACCGATATATTTAGATTAGACCTCCGCCTGCTCGTTGGGTGTGGACTCATGCTCATGAAATCCTTTGAGTATTAAATAGAATTCGCCAGTCCTGTGTACAAGGCATAAGTATCCTACAAGTGTTTACGATCTAATAAATTCATGGTCGTGGTACACAACGGAAGTGAGTTCCGAGTGTTATTTAGAGATCGTAAATTTATAAATTGACTATATTATACCTTAGGTATTTGACGTTCCAATTTATATCCCCGGTATTGTATAGATAGCCTGTGACAGAGGGGTTATTCGTATGCAATGACCTCGACTTGTATAGTTTAGCAAGATTATTTGTGGTCGTCATAATTTACGAGTGGGTGAATTATGGACATGAAATTTGATTCTGTGATGGATAAACCTAAACTTAGAGAGTCCCACAATATGAAGTGTACTCATTAAGTACTTGGACAACACAATATGAATAATACAAATTATTCATAATAATTTATTAGATTAAATAAGTTATTTTGAATCGTTTAACAGTTAAACGAAAAGATATATATATAGGGACCTTTCGGTCATTTTCAAATTAATATATATTTGTATTTAATATATGATTTTATTAAATACATATTAGTTAATTATCAAATAAGATATTCGACAAATATCATAAATATATGTATTTTGATTATTTATTGTAAATATAATGCATATATCTAGATATTTTTTTTAAGTAATTATTTGATTATTTAATTGTTAAATAATTAAAATAATTAAAATGTAAATATCTAAAGTGATATTTTATGTTTGAAAATAATTAAAGTGTAAATATTTGACTTACTTACATTTATGGAAAAAGGTTATCGAATTCAATTTGGCTTTCTTTAATTTGATTAAAAATTGGAAAATACTTTTTTTTTTTTTGCAAGCAATTTTCGTTCAACCCTAGGAGATATAAAAGGGTTTCATTTTTCTTTTACAAAAATTAAGTTAAGCATTTCAAGAACACAAAAGTTAGAGAGAGAAAAATTAAAAGGGTAAAGGAAAATTTCTTAGAAAACTTGAAATCAAAGGTTATTTCTTCTTTTCTTCAAATTGGAATGTATTCCTAGGATTCCCTAGCTTAACATACGATGTATGTTTTATTTTTAACTCTCTTGATTTTGTGTTAAGATTCTTGGAAGCTTGATAAAAGGATACAAAGTTTGCTTATTAATGGTTAATAAGCACACTTTTGATCATTTGATGACTTAGTTGCCATTCTAGAGTGTTATGACCACTCTAATAATACCTATAATTGTTCTTGAGTTTTTCATTTGTGGTGGCTTTGATTAGTGTAGATATTAATTAGATTACTATTGAGAAAATTGGATTTAACGCATGAAAAATGAATATTTTTACATCCAGATCAGATCTGTAATATCTGAAAATTTGGTGATGAAAAAGATGTTATTTAAATGTATTGTATGTGTATTGAGCATTGGAATAATTGTCAGAAATTATTTCGAAGTTCAAATATGCGAAAAAGGTAAAAAACAGAGTTACCGGGTGAGTTTCGGGCTTATCGAATAACGGCTGTCCAAGTACTATTGGGGCTGACTTGGGCAGCTCCCGTGTGTATTGGTTGGTTGCTTCGGTAAAAAAATGAGTTTTATGCTCTTTTGCGGAAAAATATTTTCGTAAAAGTTTCGTGGTGTTTTCTAAATTAATTATGTCGTTATTTGATATCGATATAATATGCTTAGGTGAGATATTAATGAAGTATTCATATCAGATATTGAATAATTTATTCATTAAGTGTAAAATTTTAAAGTTATGAATTTTCCCAAACTGCGCTTCCTCTGCACCTGACCCCAATAGATACGATCAGTGATATTTTCCGATGATCAAATAGAGTAATAGATGTTGGGGTGCATGTGGGACCCCTAGGGTCGGATCGATACCACGCGCAGCAGAAGTGGGTCTAACCCGTGGATATCAAGCATGAGTGCATTTTTAAATATTTTAATAGAATACTATATTCCATTACGAGTGTTTAAGAAAATCGGGGATGAACCGGAGTCCAGAAAAACCAAAACGGGAGAAAACTGGAGAGAACGGACACCGCCAATGCCATGTGTGCACATGCGCGCAAGAAGCATGCTGTTGAAGCAGCATACAGCTGCGCACTTGTAGCAGCACATCATGTTATGCTGCAGCGCAACATGAGCAACTGCTGCACTAATGATCAAACATATTTTTTTAAAAAATTTTAAAACCTTCAACACTTTTAAAACACACCCAAAATAATTTTAATTTCAAAACCAACATCAACACATATTATGCAACAAAAAAAAATTTTATATATATATATATATATATATTCTAAATATATATGTATTTCTTTGAATCAAAACACAAATCAAAATAGAATCCCACAATGAAATGACTCACGAATAATTCTAGGTCACCCAATGTGGTTAAGTGATTCTAGAATGGTAGCCATAACTCCAAGCTATCATATAGAGTTCTAAACTCTAATTTTATGTTTATTATACATATACATTTGGACCCAATCACAAAAATATTGTGTTTATGCCTCCAAAGCATCCATGTACAATTCATTAGTCTAATTCAACATCAAGCTATATTATTATGTATCTAATACATAATACATCACTGTATGTTTCACTAATGATACTCACTAATGAAAAGATAACCTTAGAGAAAATTAAACTGACCTAGTAAGCTTGATTGCAAGATCCAATCTTTTTCTCCTTGTTCAAATGTTGTAGAAAACTTTCAAAGTTAGCAAGCTTGACTCCAAGATCAAATCCCGGTTCCAATACTAGCAGTTTCATTTCAAGATCCAATCTTGATATCTCCTTGTTGAAATGCTGTAGAGAAATTCTAAAACTTCTCTAAACACTTCTTTTACTTAGACTGATTTTTCTAATTATTGCTTGTTTTATCATTCACAGGCTTAACTTTCTTAAGCTTTCGCTTAATTAAAAACTTGCTCAAGCTTGCATTTTATAGCAAAAGTTATGTAATTTTTAATTAATAAAAGTCTTAATCAACTTTTAGATGGGCTTAATCCAATTTGTCCAAATATGTATAATTAGGTGAGACTAATCACATTTGTCTACCACTTTGATTTAATCTAATTAAATCAAGAAAAAGTTCAATTAATAGATTACTTAATTGTCCATCACTTTGATTTAATCAAACTAATTAAAGATAAATACATATATTATTACATATTTAATATTATCAAAATATCATATAACGGTAGAGATATTTATGAAATTACACCAAAGCCATTGTGTGTTTTTGGATTAATCCAATTAATCTTAAAGTAAATAATTAATGTTATCTAATAATACTTAATTATTTTAGTTGATAATTATAATATATCAAATATTATTTATTATAAAAAATTATCGGCTACCTACGTTCTCAACGAATACACTTTATATTGTGAGACTCTCTAAGTCGAGACACGTTCGTCATATAAGCCTAGCTTATATGTACGTAATTCGACCACGATTATTTACAACTAATCAGAATACCACTGATATATGTGATCCAACCTAGGTGATTGGCTTTGGCCAAAGTCTTAAGAATCGTGACTCACTCACATGGATAACTTAACTCCTTATGGTAAAAATACGGGCCAACAGATCCTATCTTGATATGCATTTGATTAACGAGTGCATCGGTCTATACCCAACGAAAATCTGGCGGTCAAACAATAAAAGGTCTCTGACATATATGGCATCAAAGTGTGGAGGATCACACAAATAATCAATGGTATCCTATAGTCAAAGGATCACATATGGTACTCGACTCGAGGAGATTCCTATTCACGGTGGTCTGTACTTCCAACTATTAGGAATCACCTATGAGTCATTTAATATTCGCTCTAACGAATACCCACATGTCTATACGATCTTCCTTTGCTCATGGTACATCGGGTTAAACTATTGGAACTCCAATTCTAATATACGACATGTGCTAGTCTTCTAGGTTATAGGAATTCAACCGTATTCCAAAACCAATGACTAGTATTATTTACTTTGAGAATAGTTTATAATAGTAATATTAGCCCAATGTCGGACCACCTAGTGTCCAATATTATTGCATGACTATTCTAAGGTCGATGTCATTCTCGGCATATTTAAATATCAATCTAATATACATAATGACATTACCATTAACAAGGTTGAAATGAAAATGTAGTTATTTTATTAATAAATAATAAAATAGAATGTAAAATATATTATTCGAATTGGCGCTCCAAGCACCAACACCAACCAACTCCCACTTGTTTAGTGCCAATCTGTATGGTATCGAAGTCCCATCTCATCCACATGTTTATCGAATAATTTAGGAGGTAAGACATTAGTAAGCGAGTCTGCTATGTCGTCTTGTCCTTGAACCTTTAAGAGCATTATTTCTTTTCGTTCAACGATTTCTCTAATCAGAAGAAATTTCTTTACATGTGTTTAGACTTGGAATGCGCTCTCGGATCCTTAGCCTATGCAATGCTCCGCTATTATCATAGTATAGTGGGATCATATCCTCAATACTAGGCATAATGTCAAGTTCTGTGATAAAATTTCTAATCCAAACAGCTTCTTTAGCAGCTTCTGAAGCTACTGTAAATTTCACCTCAATAGTGGAATCAACTGTTGAGCCTTGCTTTGAACATCGCCAACTAACCGCACTGCCATTAAGGGTAATTATATATCTGGACGTAGATTTTCTATCATCCGGATCTCCCTGAAAGTCGGAGTTTGTATAACCCTTAACTTGTAGCTCATCTTCTCTATATATGATAAACTTACCCTTAGTACCCTTAAGATATTTCAGGATATTATTCACGGCTATCCAATGATCATTACCTGGATCAGATTGATATCGACTAGTCACACTGACGCCGAAACTGATGTCAGGTCTTGTACATAGCTTACCATACATAATTCTTCCAATACAAGAAACATATGGTAAGTTAGACATTCTAACTCTTTCTTCCTCAGTCTAAGATGCCAATTTCTTCGAAAGATGTATGATGTATCGAAAAGGTACATTTATTATCTTATAGTTGGTAAAACCGTACCTTCTAATATTTTATCTATGTACGTGAATTGCGACAATCATATAAGCTTCCTTACTCTATCTCGATATAGCCTTATACTCGGCATATAGGAAACTTCACCCATGTCTTTCATAGAGAACTTCTTACAAATGTAGTCTTTCACACTTTGCATCAATCCTATATCATTCCTAATGATAAAGATATCGTTTATATACAAAACAATGAATATTATTATGCTTATGTTAACTTTCTTATAAACACACGATTCTTACTTGTTCTTGATAAATCCAGATAATCTAATTATCTCATCAAAATGATGATTCCAGCTTCGGGATGTCTGTTTAAGTCTATAAATAGACTTCTGTATCTTACAAACCAAGTTTGAAGTCTCATTGGATATAAAACCCTCTGGTTGTTCCATATAGATATTGCCATCAAGGAATCCATTTAGGAAAGCGATTTTCACATCTATCTGCCATATCTTATAATCATGATATACAACAATGGCTAAAAGAATCCTAATGGATTTTAGCATGGCTACTGGTGAAAAAGTTTCCTCATAGTCAATCTCAGGACATTGAGTGTAACCATTCGCTACCAGTTGGGCCTTAAAGGTTTCCACCATCGGCCCCTCGCTTCCTTTTATAAACCCATTTACAATCAATAGGTTTAACTCCTTTAGGACGTTCAACTAAGTCCTAGACTTAATTTTCATGCATATAATCCATTTCGAATTTCATGGCTTCCTGTCATTTTTCTGAATCGATATCTAATATCTCTTATTTATACATAGTCAGATCCGTTTACTCTAAGAGGAGAACATCAAGGCTCGTATCAGACGTTAAAAATAATCTCTTCGAAGGCTTTGATATTTTATTCAACTTACGTAGAACCTATTTTATAGATCCTTCACCTAGTTGGATCTTTAGTTCCATCTCAACTTCCTCAATGTTGGGATCAAACTCATCGAGTTCAATATTTCTAAAATTTTCACTTTCTCTTAAAAATTCATTTTCAAGAAAAGTTACAAAACGAGAAACAAATATATTTTATTGCTCAGAATCGTAGAATTGATATCCCAAATAATTTTTAGGATATCTAACGAACCTATATTTATACCAATGGGTGCTAGTTTATCCCGCTGCGCAACTCCAACGTATGCAGGACAACCCAAAATCTTTAAATATCTAATATTTGGATTTCTATCGTACCATATCTTATATGGGGTCGTAGAAACAGCTTTCGATGGAACTTTATTAAGTATGTGGGTAATAGTAAGTAAAGTGACCCCAAAGGTAATAAGGAAGATCTGTATAGCTCATCATAGATCGTACCATATCTAATAAAGTATGATTTCTCCACTCAGACACATCATTGTGTTTAGCAGTTCCTGGTGGGCTATATTGGGAGAGAATCTCATTCTCCCTTAAATAACTTCTAAATTCATCGCTCATGAATTCACCACATCGATCTGATCGAAGGCACTTGATGAATTTCCTGGTTTGTTTTTCTACCTCATTTCAGAATATTTTGAATTTTTCTAATATTTTTGATTTATGTCTTATTAAATAGACATAACCATATCTTGACTTATCATCCGTGAAAGTCAAGAAGTATGTCGAACCATCATTAGCGGGATGATTTAATAGACCACACATATCACTGTGTACTAGTTCCAATAAATCTTAAACACGATGTCTAACACCAAGAAATGAGACATTTGTCATTTTCCATTGGATACATAACTCACAAATTGGATAAGGATCTAAGGTAAGATCTTCAATCGAACTATCCTTAACTAATTTTGATAGACGTCTAACACCTATGTGGCCCAATCTCATATACCATAATTCAATATTATTTAATTCATATCTTTTACTTGTATTGTCTTCTATATTAAGGACATCTCTATTTGTTTCCAAAACATAATGACCGTTAGATAAAGAACATTCAAATATCAAATAGTTATGTTTATCATATAAACAGAAAGCACCATCTTTAATGTTTATTTTTTATCCCTTTTTATCCAATATCGGTAACGATATTAACTGTCTGATAAGAGAGGAAACATAATAACAAACCACAACTTGGACAAGACACCAATATGGAACAAAGCCTTCGTGATTCAAACACATCCTCGACATTCCCAATTGATAGGGAATTTTAAATCGATTTCTATTTCAATCCAATTGAATCCACAATCAATATTAAATCAACATTCCCAATTGATTCAAGTCATCCAATGATCAAAAATCAAAAAATTCCAAGACTAAATAGGGCATAAGGCATTCGGCCAACACAAATTTTGGGCAAAAAATTGATCCAATCCAATTTCATGAAATTGATCCAATCAAACTTCAATTCAACATGTTTTAAGCATACTCAATCATCCAATTCAACCAAATCATGCTTGAAAACATTTTACCCAAATTTTAACCCTAAGTCATATTTCATGCTTAACCTTGCTCATAGATACCATTGTTGATGTTGGCTAAGGTCCGAAGATCATAAACAAGCATGAAATAAGTGCGAATACAAATCAACGAAGTTGCGGAATACTCACATCGATCGGTTGAGCGATGCGGGAGGCAACAAAATCTGATTTTCTCCTCTTTACTGCATTCAGCAGTGGCAGTGAGTAGTTCACTGATTTTCGGACATTGGAGGTCATCTTCCATGCTCCAATCTTCGTCAAACGATTCCAGGCTCATGGGTGGACTTCCCTATCACCTTCGCATGTCTCTCGGAGTGCTAGCTCTCTTGATTTTTGCCATAAAAATCAAGTACTCTTGCTTGGCCTCACTGACTCGGCTTTGTGCAGAAACCAGAAGAATTTTTAGCCCTTTGGGCGTGAAAATGAGACGAGAGAGGAGGACAGAAAGTTATGTGTGTTGTTAATTCAATTGTGTATCTAATACAATTGTTATATTAAAAGTCAAATACCAAAATCAAATAAAGGTAAATAGCTTTTAATTAATCCAACAACTCACATCAACCATCACACTTGAGTGTCAAACACTCAAACATCAACTCACATCAAGTCAGATCAATCAATCAATCAATGGTTACATCACTCAAAGTGACATGATTTGACGCTTGATGTGACGCTAGATACGACTAGCGATTTGACGCTTGATTTGACTTGCGTGCCGCACTCGAATTCGAAATGCTAATGCGCTCGCAAATAATCCCGGGCTCGGGTTCGCTAATTCCAAATTAACAAATTTTCCGTTGCGAAGCAATTAAATGATTACGCCTAGCGAAGTCACTATTCACGTCGATAACGAATTAATTCTAAATTAATTCGTTCGCCCGAATTAAAATCTAATTTTAATTCCGCGTCGAAATCCAATTTTATTTAATATATCAAATATATTAATTTATCGATTAATTCCAAATTAATCGTTATCTCTCTTTAATTTATATTTTATCCTAGATAAAATATCTCCGCAATTAATCCCAGATTAACTTTCTCTCTCTTCTAATTAATCCCAGATTAATTTAGAGTGTGAGTCATACGTCATCGGTGAATCTTCGGGAAGCGACCCATAAGATCCCCTGATATGTTGGCAGTTAATTTGGTCGTCGGACTATCCGAACACGTAAGTACCTCGTACTACGTTTATACCGATTTACAAGACAAAGTTCGCTTCTAGTAAAGCGTCATGCCTACCCAATTCTCCAGAAATATCCTTACATGAATAAAAGATATATATCAGGCGTAGTATACGTAGTATTGTGTATGTCGATCCAGTATCGGATGATCACGTGCTAGGCCTGGGGCTGGAATTGTGTCTGCCCCGTACGAAGCACATGTCGGATGTCTGGTAACTAGTCTCTAAAATTGGATAAACCTGACCTTGTCATTTTATCCCGATGACTGCAGTACTTAAGAGTACTAGTACCGTATCCTACGTGACCACCATCTCCATATGACTGGAGTGACACTTCCGTATTGACATCACACCCAACACACTATGATTCTCAATATACCTAGCATAGGCGTACACAGAACCTCTGAAAGCCCTGGACGACCGCAACCAAAGTATATTGATTGTCGCAAGTATTAGCAGTGCAAGTCTCAGGTTAAGATCAAATACACATACCCTGATTTCGGACTTCCATAGACACATAGTCATACTACCAATGGAATTCCGAGAGGGTCTATCCAGAGCGAAGCTGTTTCCCGTACCATCGGTAAAACACAACCTCCTATTACACTTGCATGAGTATCCTATACCCAAATATATGAGAACTATGCCGTTATGCCCTCACAACGCGCACAAGTTTAATACTAGTCTTTTACGTATTTATCGATGTCCAATCTCGATAATACTCTGACTAGGGATATTTAATGATTTATCCTTCGTGGACTGATACTTTCTAATATCATTCTCAATCCAGGAACAAATCATAGGGACCTCCTATCATTTATACATCTAGGTGATCTAATCACAAATGATAAGAGTGCAATCTCATTTGTCACATAGTTAATTTGTACAACAACCCCATGATCTGTACAAATAGTGACGCTATGGGTCATAATTATCCAACATGGTTTTGGTCGTCCGGGGCTTTAACAGGTTCTGTGTACGCCTCTTATGGGTATACTGAGAATCGTAGTGTATTGGGTGTGATGTCAAGATGGAAGTATCACTTCATTCATATAGAGATGATGATCACGTAGGATACGAAACTAGTACTCATAAATGCTGCAGCTATCGGGATAGTATGACTCGAACAAAAAATTAATCTGGGATTAATTATGAAAGAGAAAATTAATCTAGGATTAATTACTGCAATGAATTAATCTGGGATTAATTAAAAGAGAAAAAATTAATCTGGGATTAATTGCGTCGAGAATTTATCTGGGATTAAATTCGTCGAGAGGAGAGAACGCGGTTAATTTGGAATTAATCGGTAAAATAAATTTAATAGTTAAATTGGATTTTTCCATTTAATTTATTTAATTGGGCTAAAATAATATATTAGATATATTAATTGAAATTAGATTTCAACGCGGAATTAAAATTGGATTTTAATTCAAGCGAACAAATTATTTTAGAATTAATTCGTAAGCGACTTCCGTAATAATTTTGCGAGGCATTATTATTCAATTAAATTGGATTTAATTATGTCGCAAAGGAAAATTCGATTAATCGGATTAAGCGAACCCGAGCCCGAAGTGTGTGGAGAAAGCCACTTGAATTTTGAATTAAAGTGGGTCCCACCAACTTACATCACATGTCAATCAAGTGTCAACTTGAGTGATGGAAGTGGTTGGATGCATTAATTGCCATTTTCTATCCAACACACTTTGACTTAATTTTTTCCTTTTGGAAAAGATATACCACTTTTTAGCAAGGCATAATTTGGTAATTATTTTTTGGAAAAACATAACACAAAAACTTTTCTCTCCCAAAATTCTCCCAATTGCCGAACACAATGCTCATTGGAGGAGAAAATTTTTCTTTCAATTTTTGTTCTTGCTAGCACATCAAGGAGTGAATCAAGGTGATAGGGAAACTCACTCAAGTGTTGGAAACACTTAAGAAGGGCTTGGAGCTTCCACCGAAATGCATAAAAAGTTTTGAACTCATCCGATCAATGTGAGTATTTTCCGCAACTCTTTGATTTTATTCATACACAAATCACTCTTAAATGATCTTGGCATGTTCTAGGAACACTAACACCGACCACTTATACCCTCACAATAATGATGGTATTGGAAATAAGTAATAAGAACTTATTCATCTTCGTATTGACAAGACGGACCATCCAATAAAGCTTCAACATTATTAATACTATTACTTAAAATAAAGTAATCACCAAATCACATGAGATTTATGACAATTAAGTTATTAAAATGCTTATGTCAAAAAGATAATTTAATTTAAAACATGCAATGCATATCCAATTTGACTTATGCATAATTAATTAAATTAAAATTATAGAGGCATAGATTCAAAAACATGTCAAACATGCAACATGTGTTGTGTTGTTAAGACCTGCTATGATACCGATCTGTTAGGGCAGATGTATGACCTTAGGGTCGGATCGGTGCCCCGTGCAACAGAAGTGAGTCTAACCAATGAATACCAAATATGGTTGTATTCTAAAATATTTTAATAGAATACTATATTCCATTATGAGTGTTTAGGAAAAATCGGAGATGAATCAGAGTCTAGAAAAACCAAAACGGGAGAAAACCGAAGAGAGTGCACACCGTCCGAGCATGCTTGCACATACGCACAAGAAGCATGCAAACGCATTATGTTGAAGAAGCATGCAACTGCGTAATTATGTGCACCAGCACACGTTGTGTTACAGAGCAGCATGCTACGTTACAATGCAGCATGCGCAACTGTTGAGCTGATGATCAAACATATATATATTTTCTTAATTTTAAAACCTTCAACACTTTTAAAACACACCCAAAATAATTTTAATTTCAAAACCAACATCAACACATGTTGTACAACAAACATTATATATATATATATATATATATATATTATTTATTTGAATCAAAACACGAACCAAAATAGAATCCCACATGAAATGACTCATGAATAATTCTAGGTCACCCAAAGATGGTCAAGTGATTCTAGAATGGTAGCCATATCTTCAAGCTATTATCTAGAGTTCCAAACTCTAATTTTATGTTTATGTCTAACATAAACATTTTGACCCAATCACAAGCATATTGTGTTTATACTTCCAAAACATCAGCCTAATTTTAAAATCAAGCTATGTTATTATGTATCTAATACATAATACATCAATATATGTTCCACTAATGATAGCTTTAAAGAAGATCAAACTGACCTAGTAAACTTGATTCTAAGATCCAATCTTTTTTTCCTTGTTGAAATGTTGTCGAGAACTTCCAAAGTTAGCAAGCTTGACTCCAAGATCCAATCTTAATTCCAATGCTAGCAAACTTCATTTTAAGATCTAATCTTGATTTCTCCTTGTTGAAATGTTGTAAAGAACTTCCAAAGATTCTCTAAAAATTCTTTTACTTAGACTAATATTTCTAATTCTTGGTTGTTTTAGCATTTACAAGCTTAACTTCTTAAGCTTTTACTTAATTAAAAACTTGCTCAAACTTGCCTTTTATACCAAAACTAAAGTAATTTTTTAATTAAAAAAAGTCTTAATTAATTTTTAGGTGGGCATAATCCAGTTTATCCAAATATGTATAATTATGTGTGACTAATCACCTTTTTCTACCACTTTAATATAATCCAATTAAATCAAGACAAAGTTTAATTAATGGATTAGTTAAATGTCTACCACTTTGATTTAATCCAATTAAATCAAGACAAATATACCTATTATTACATATTATAATTATAAAAATATCCTCCAATGGTAGAGATATTTATGAAATTACAACAAAGCCCTTGTGTGATTTTGGAGAAAGCGCACACCGCCCGGGCCATGCATGCACATGCATGCAAGCAGCATGCAAACGCATTCTACTGACACACACACACACACAAACACACACACACACACACATATATATATATATATATATATTTTAATTTTAATTTAAAAACCTTCAACATTTTTAAAACACACCCAAAATAATTTTAATTTCAAAACCAACATCAACACATGTTATACAATAAACATATATATATATATCATAAATATATATATGTATTTCTTTGAATAAAAACATGAACCAAAATATAATCCCACAATGAAATGACTCATGAATAATTCTAGGTCACCAAAAGGTGGTCAAGTGATTCTAGAATGGTAGCCATAACTCCAACCATTATCTAGAGTTCCAAACTCTAATTTTATGTTTATGTCTAACATAAACATTTTGTCCCAATCACAAGCATATCGTGTTTATGCTTCCCAAGCATCCTTACACAATTTATTAGCATAATTTCAAAATCAAGCCATGTTATTATGTATCTAATACATAATACATCACTATATGTTTCACTAATGATAACTCACTAATGAAAAGATAGCTTTAGAGAAGATCAAACCGACCTAATAAGCTTGATTCTGAGATCTAATTTTCTTCTCCTTGTTGAAATGTTATAGAGAACTTCCAAAGTTAGCAAGCTTGACTCCAAGATTCAATCTTAATTTCAATGCTAGCAAGCTTCATTTCAAGATCCAATCTTAATTTTTCATTGTTGAAATGTTGTAGAGAACTTCCAAATCCTCTCTAACACTTTTTTTACATAAACTAATATTTCTAATTCTTGCTTATTTTAGCATTCACAAGCTTAACTTTCATAAGTTTTTTCTTAATTAAAAACTTGCTCAAGCTTGCCTTTTATACCAAAACTTATGCAATTTTTTATTAATAAAAGTCTTAATCAACTTTTAGAAGGGCTTAATCCAATTTTTCTAAATATGTATAATTAGGTGTGACTAATCACATTTGTTTACCACTTTGATTTAATCCAATTAAATCAAGACAAAGTTTAATTAATGGATTAGTTAATTCTCTACCACTTTTATTTAATCCAATTAAATCAAGACATATACACCTATTATTACATATTTATAATTACCAAATTATCCTACAATGGTAGAGATATTTATGAAATTACAACAAAGTCGTTGTGTGATTTTGGATTAATCCAATTGGGTCAAGAGAAATAATTAATATTATCCAATAACACTTAATTATATTAGTTGATAATTATAGTATCAAATATTATTTATTTTCAAAAATTATCGGCTACCCAAGTGCTCAACGAGCACTTCATATTGTGAGACTCTCTAAGTCCATACACGTTCGTAATATAAGCCTAGCTTATATGTATACAATTCGGCCACCTCCGAATTTGTAAAGAATATGAACGAACTTTTTCAACTGTACAAGTCGAGGTCATCACATATGTTTAACAATTCTTCCGTCATATGCTATCTGAGTTGTTCTTAGGAAACATAAATTACACCGTCAAGTTTTCGAGGCACACATCTCATGTCGACAAGTCCAGGATTCTTTATAACTAATCATAACACCATTTCTGATATATATGATCCACCCTAGGTGATCGGCTTTGGCCAAAGTCCTAAGAATCGTGACATACTCACATGGATACCTTAACCCTTTATGGTACACATACAGACCGACAGATCCTATTTGGATATGTAGTTGATTAACGAGTGCATCGGTCCACACCCAACGAACATTTAGCAGTCAGACCAGGAAAAGTCTCTAACATATAAGGCTTCAAAGTGTCGAGGATCACACACAAAATCAATGGTATCCTATAGTCAAAGGATCACATATGCTACTCGACTCGAGGAGATTCCCATTTACGGTGGTGTGTACTTCCAACTATTAGGAACCACCAGTGAGCCATTCATTATTCATTCCAACAAATATCCAGATGTGTATACGAGCTTCCCTTGTGTGGGACACAGGATCTGGGGCGACGCATGCTGTACTGGGCTCGCGGCCCGGTTGGGAGTACGGAGTAGCCACGGGGGACTAAACCAGAGAATAATGGAGTCGCCATCCGGTGTGAACCGGGAAAATGAGATTTAAGGCCGCACTCACCCCTCGCAAGGGAATACCTCAAATCGTTGGGTTCAGAATGGTCCCTTACTTATGTCACTTGTAATGAAAGGATTTGTGTAATAATTTAATCAGGCCTAAGTAACACTTATTTCCAAGAGTATCATGCTTCTAAATCCACATGAATGAAATTAATCATCACAACATGAAACATCACATGGCAATCTCACAAACATTTCTCAATCATATAATAGGGAAAACTAAGAACAACCTAATCATGCTTGAGTACTATCTCATGAATATATTAACCAAATAACATGCTAACAGCCTAATCATGCTTGAATATCATCCCAAGAACACATCGAATGGATAAATACAAGAATACAAATAATATGATTGGCTACATAATGCAAGGGAGATCACCCAAAAGGCAGTTGTGCATGAAATATGATGAGACAGACTTAGTTCAGTGTGTGCGCGTTCGTGTAGCGTTCGTAAACGCGTTCGAACGGTAAACAGAAGGTTCACGTTCGTGTAGCGTTTGATAACACGTTCGAACGGTACCAGACCTGATGATACAAAATGCATGCGAGTTCGAGTAGCGTTTGTAAAACACGTTCGAACGGGAAACATAAGGTTCGCGTTCGTATAGCGTTCGATAACGCGTTCGAACGGATCCAGACCTGATGAAACAAAATGCATGCGCATTCGAGTAGCGTTTGTAAAACGCGTTCGAACGGGAAACAGAAGGTTCACGTTCGTATAGCGTTCGATAACGCGCTCGAACAGGAACAGACCTGATGCATAAAATGTGACGCAATACATACATAAAAAAAAGCAAATAGCGAAATACGAAGCGCGGTGAAGCATCATGGCGAAGGATTTTAACCTCTTCAATTAGAGGACCTTTCATCGCACTTACTAAGCCCATGCGCTTATCTCAATGCATATAAAATAAAGACAATGACCTTAGACTTCATGTACCCGATTGAACACATCTTACATTCAACCGAATATACGTTAATCGGCGCGACAAAGCATCATGGTAAATGATTTTAACCTCTTCAATTAGAGGACCTTTCATCGCACTTACTAAGCCCATGCGCTCGATCACATCATGCATACAAAAATAAAGACAATCATATCACACTTAGTATATCCGATTGAACATATCTTATATCCAACCGAACACACATCAACCGGCGCGGCAAAGCATTGTGGTAAATGATTTTAACCCCTCCAAATAGGGGACCTTTAATCCGACTTACTAAGCCCATGCACTCGATTGAATCATGCATACAAAAGTAACATGCAGAATTCAAATAACGAAAAATAAATAAACCGAAGCAACATAAAACAAAAGAGTGTGCCGTTTACTCAAGTGGTACGTGGAGTTGTATCCCGAGTACAGATCATACTACCGTCCATTCGGAATCGGCTATGAAATTTATTTCCGGGTTTCCATCCTATATACCACAAGAGGCGACACATTTTCCATTTCATTCAAGCCACAACATGCATCCACAAACGACTCTCATGCGAATAGAATTCAATAAACAATCAAAAGACGAATATAAACTAATGAGAAAAGTGCCCTCAGGTCTAACCTTTTAAATCACCTCTCGGATGTACGGTACACTATCGTCGGAAGGGTGGATGCTCCGCAACTCTTCCGGTTCACTGGTTCACTGCTCTCATTCGTTGTCTTACTGTTTTGAGTCGTCGTTCTCCATCTTTTACTGCTGTTTGGCCTCCATTTTGCTATTGTTTCCTCTGTATTTTCCACTTTCTGTTCAGGTCACTGTTTTGCCGTTTCCACGGACTGTTTCGAGTGTTTTGTGGGTTTTTAGTGCAGTCTTGTGTGATTATTTTAAGGATTATAAATGCAGTTTTTATGTTACTGTTTTGAGGATTTTAGGGTCTGTTTTAAGAGGATTTGGCTGTTGTTTTGGGGGTGATTTGGGCTACTGTTCAGGCGTGTTTTAGGAGGTGTAGGGGCTGCTGTTGGGGGTGTATTTTTGGTGATGTGTGGAGGTTTAGGGGCTGCTATTTTCGGTTATGGAGTGTGGGAGATGAAGAGAATTATTTATGTTTTTCTTCTTGCTATTGCTGTGAGTGGCTAGGGCTCTTGGTGTTGTGATTTTCGTGTAAGTCTTGTTTATAAGCTAGCCTAGAGGAGGGTGGTGAATGGTTCTTTTTATAGGCAAAGGCTAGGGTTTCTAGGTAAGGAAGGGAATCAAGTAAATAAGAGAGATGTTTTGATTGGTTTATGAAAGGAAGTAATCTTGTGTAATTAGTGGGTGAATATCTTAATTATGGAATTAAAATATTTGATTGATTTCAATGTTTATTTTAATTTGGTATGTGATTTTTAGATTTGTTTTGATTTCACCATGTGTTAAATATGTGTTTTAAGTGGGCTTGGGCGTGTGGGCCAAGGCTTGGGCGAATTGGGCTTGATGTGAGGCTAGCAGCAAAACCAGAATTACCGACACCGATTGAACGCTTCCTCGAACGTGGCACGAATGCCCATAATCTGTTTGGCGTTTGAATGTATACACGAACGCAGCACGAACGAAAACAGTGAACCTTGTTTATTCTGAATTTCCCCTTCCGATGTCTATTTTCCGTGACCTCCGAGACTTGAAAGGTAGTGTCTCCAAATGAGACTCATCATAGGGACTTATATGCAAAAATGCAGTGCCTACAGTCACCCCCACTTTGATGGGACTTGTGCAGTGTGTGTTTTGAACAATCCTATCAAAGTTATGCAATGCATTTCTACGTACCTGGCCCGCCAGCTGCCACTTGACTTGCCATGTGTTGCGTGGAGTGGATGTTGTGCCGTACCTGGTATGCTAAACCTCATACCCGAAGTGTCGCAGTTGCGTCTCCGTACCTAGAGTGTCGCAGTGATATCTCCATACCCGGAGTGCCGTACCTGGCGTGCTAAACCTCGTACCCAAGGCGTCGCTGTAATATCTCCATACCCGGAGTGCCGTACCTGGCGTGCTAAACCTCATACCTAAGGCGTAGCAGTAATATCTCCATACCCGGAGTGCCGTACCTGGCTTGCTAAACCTCATACCCAAGGCGTCGCAGTAATATCTCCATACCCGGAGTACCGTACCTGGCGTGCTAATCCTCATACTCAAGGTGTCGCAGTAATATCTCCATACCCGGAGTGCCGTACCTAGCGTGCTAATCCTCATACCCAAGGCGTCGTAGTAATATCTCCATACTCGGAGTGCCGTACCTGGCGTGCTAAACCTAATACCCAATGCGTCATAGTAATATCTTCATACCCGGAGTGCCGTACCTGGCGTGCTAAACCTCATACCCAAGGCGTCGCAGTAATATCTCCATACCCGGAGTGCCGTACTCGGTAAAATTGATCTGATGTCTCCATACCCGGAGTGCCGTACCCGGTAAAACTGATCAGATGTTAATGTGGGCCTCACCCCCAGAGTGTCATACCCTCTGCCAGACTGATGTTAATAAGGATGTGGGGCTCGCCCCCAGAGTGCCATACCCGGCCAGACTGATGTTGATAAGGATGTGGGCCTCACCCCCAGAGTGCCATACCCGGCTAGACTGATGTGGAAAAGGATGTGGGCCTCGCCCCAAGAGTGCCATACCCGGCCAGACTGATGTTGATAAGGATGTGGGCCTCGCCCCCAGAGTGCCATACCCGGCCAGACTGATGCGGATAAGGATGTGGGCCTCGCCCCAAGAGTGCCATACCCGGCCAGACTGATGTTGATAAGGATGTGGGCTCGCCCCCAGAGTGTCATACCCGGTTTGTTCATTCTCGAATGGTGTTCCCATTCTTGGAGTGTCATTCACGGCTTGTTCATTCTCGAACTGTGTTTCCATTCTTGGAGTGAGATTCTCGGCTAAATTGATACTGATGCTGATGTGGGCCTCGTCCTGAACTGATACTGATATGGGCCTCGCCCCTGGGACTCATCCCCGAGACTGAAACTGATATGGGCCTCAACCCCAAACTGATACAGATGTGGGCCTCGCCCCTAAACTAATACTGATGTGGGCCTCGGCCCTGTGACTCATCCCCAAACTGATACTAATGTAGGCCTCGCCCCTGGGACTCATCCCCAAACTGATGCTGATGTGGGCCTCGGCCCTAACTGCTACTGATATGGGCCTCGCCCCCAGACTGATACTGATATGGGCCTCGCCCCAAGCTGATACTGATATGGGCCTCACCCCCAAACTGATACAGATGTGGGCTTCACCCCTAAACTAATACTGATGTGGGCCTCGGCCCTGGGACTCATCCCCAAACTGATGCTAATGTAGGCCTCGGCCCTGGGACTCATCCCCAAACTGATGCTGATGTGGGCCTCGGCCCTAACTGCTACTGATATGGGCCTCGCCCCCAGACTGATACTGATATAGGCCTCGCCCCAAGCTGATACTGATATGGGCCTCACCCCCAACTGATACTGATATGGGCCTCGCCCCTAGGACTCATCCCCAAACTGATGCTGATGTGGGCCTCGGCCCTAACTTCTACTGATGTGGGCCTCGGCCCTAGGACTCATTCCCAAACTGATAATGACGTGGGCCTCGCCCCCAGACTGGTACTGATATGGGCCTCGCCCCTGTGATTCATTCCTGAAGACTGCTGCCATTGTACTGTTGCTGCTTCTGGTTGGCTTGCATTTGACGTTTTTCTTTTTTTTTTCTTTGAAACCTGTTATTACAACACAGAACAAACACGAAAGGATGCAAAATGTGTTACGTGTATGCATGCATGCATGACTGAGTTTCCTATCCCGTTGGGCTAGGTCTTCTGCCAGTACTCTTGGTGGCTGCTCGGTCTTTTGACAAGTCTGTCCTCTTCCCTAACCAACGGGTATCTATGATGGCTTTCAAGACAAAAGGGGGTTAGCATGATGTATGTATGCATAGGGTGCATGAGATGCATGTAACTAAATCAACTACAAATTTTCAAACAAATCGGCCCGTTATCATTTTAGAAGCTTTTGGGCTAACTGTCATAGGAGTGAACTCGTCCCAGTTTAAATGGCCCAACAAGTTCACATCTCATGGCAAGGAGCCCAACTAAATCCAAATGGTAATGTTCCAAACACAAGCACAAAGTGGCCCATCAACACTTAGAAGCTTTTGGCCCAATCGTCATAAAATACGTTCTTGTACCAGTTTAAATGGCCCAACAAGCCCATATCACATGACAAATGGTCCAAATGGATCCAAACAACAATGTTCTCAAACACAAGCATAAAAGAAAGATAATGCAAACATAAAACAATAATTTCTACAGAATGGCCCATCAACATTTCAGAAGCTTTGGGCCCAATGGTCATAAGGTACGAACTCGCCCCAGTTTAAATGGCCCAGCAAGTCTGCATTTCTGACAATGGTCCAACTGCATCCAAATGAGGATGGTCCATAAGCACATACTCAAGGAAATAATTGTTACTTTAACCATACAACCCCGGTCTATGGGTGGGTTCACAAGAGTGTAGACAAAGGCTCTCATCGGCGAAAGATGGCCCACAACTAGGTCTCCCCAATCAAGGGTTCGAGGGACCAAGTGAGTGCACCCTTTTTTATACACTAAGGTACGTGCCAATGAGCTATGGTGTGTGACTGACTGTCAAATGGATTTCCTGTTGTAGATTCCCCAGAGGGAAGGTGGAGCGAGGCTCACTTAAATACCCAAGCCTTTTAGGCTCTTATCGCTTGGTGTCAGGAATAAACAACGAGTCCTCCAAATTAGTCCATCACAATAGGCTATGAGTAGATGGCTATATAGGTGCCTTCACAGCTTTTCCTTCTAGAAAGGCAGTGAACGAAGGAAGACACCAAACCATTACCTAGCCTTAAAATGGCTTTGATTAAACCCTCATTTTATCCACTATAGACACGGTCAATTAAAACATAAATCCAAACATTACAAGACAATATTTCGGGGCCGATTCTCTATCCCCAGTGCAGTCGCCAGACTGTGGGGACACAGGATCTGGGGCGACACATGATGTCCCGGGCTCGCGGCCCGGTTGGGAGTACGGAGTAGCCACGGGGGACTAAACCGGAGAATAATGAAGTCGCCACCCGGGTGAACCGGGAAAATGAGATTTAAGGCGCACACTCACCCCTCGCAAGGGAAGACCTCAAACTGTTGGGTTCGGAATGGTCCCTTACTTATGTCACTTGTAATGAAATGATTTGTGTAGTAATTTAATCAGGCCTAAGTAACACTTATTTCCAAGAGTATCATGCTTCTAAATCCACATGCATGAAATTAATCATCACAACATGCAACATCACATGGCAATCTCGCAAACATTTCTCAATCATATGATAGGGAAAACTAAGAATAACCTAATCATGCTTGAGTACTATCTCATGAATATATTAACCAAATAACATTCTAACAGCCTAATCATGCTTGAATATCATCCCAAGAACACATCGAATGGATAAATGCAGGAATACAAATAATATGATTGGCTACCTAATACAAGGGAGATCACCCAAAAGGTAGTTGTACATGAAATATGATGAGACAGACTTAGTTCAGTGTGTGCGCGTTCGTGTAGCGTTCGTAAACGCGTTCGAACGGTAAACAGAAGGTTCGCGTTCGTGTAGCGTTTGATAACGCATTCGAACGTTACCAGACCTGATGATACAAAATGCATGCACGTTCGAGTAGCGTTTGTAAAAAACGTTCGAATGGGAAAAAGAGGTTCACATTCGTATTAGCGTTCGATAACGCGTTCGAACGGATCCAGACCTGATGAAACAAAATGCATGCTCGTTCGAGTAGCGTTTGGAAAACGCGTTCAAACGGGAAACAGAAGGTTCGCGTTCGTATAGCGTTCGATAACGCGTTCGAACGGGAACAGACCTGATGCATAAAATGTGACGTAATACATACATAAAAAAACAAATAGCGAAATACGAAGCGCGGCGAAGCATCGTGCAAAGGGATTTTTAACCTCTTCAATTAGAGGACCTTTTGTTGAATTTTTCTAAGGTCCCAAGATCAAATCAAGACATGAAAACATGCATGAATACATCAACGGAGGTAGCGGAATACTCACATTGATCGGTTATGTCGATTTGAAGACGAATCAAGGCCAAAAACGTACTGCCCTTCACACCAACTGCTGGCAGTCCACTGCCCTGCAAAACAGAAATTTGAGTGAAGAAACGGAGCTCCTAGCTTCGTCGGATGGATCCCGTCTCATGGTCGAACCTCCCTACCACCTTCGCAAGACTTGAAAGTGTGCTAGCACTTGATTTTTCACCATGAAAATCACTCTTTGCTTCCCTAAAGTCCACGCAATTTCTGGTTCCAAACCAGTGAAGAATTTCTTCATTTGGGCGTGAGAGAAGAGAGAATTGAGAGAGAAGAAGTTGTGTTAAGTTGAATATGATTTACCAAAAATCAATTTATATTTATGCCATAAAATTCATTAAAATAATAATAAATTTATGACACAAATCATGCAATGGCTTAGAGTGTCAACACTCAATTTCCATGCAATGACATTGAGTGCAATGTACACAATCTACATGCAATGCACTAGAATGACATGTGTCATGTGGGCCCCACACATTTCCAATGAAAGTGGGCCCACGTGCACTCACGCGTTCGGGTTCGATATTTCCGAAATACCGAGCTTACGTCGCGACGTTTAATTCAATCGAATTTAAATAAATAATTGCGCCTAGCGAAATTATTATTTACGTCGCTAACGAATTAATTCTAAATTAACTCGTTTGCCCGAATTAAAATCTAATTTTAATTCCGCGTCGAAATCTAATTTCATTTAATATATCGAATATATTAATTCATCGATCAATTCCAAATTAATCGTTCTCTCTCTTTAGACGACATTTTATCCTAGATAAAATATCTCCGTAATTAATCCTAGATTAATTCTCTCTCTCATCTATATAATCCCAGATTATTCAAGAGTGCAAGTTGTGCGTCATCGGTGGATTATCGGGAAGCGACCCATGAGATCCCCGGATTAGTTGGCAGTAAATGCGGTCGCCGGAGTATCCGAATCACGTACGTACCAAGTACTACGTTCTACCGATTTACGAGACAAGGTCGACTCCTAGCAAAGCACCAAGTCTACCTAATTCTCCGGACATATCCATTAAAGAATATCAAAGATCTGTATCAAGCGTAGTATACTAATGTATTGTGCATATCGGTCCAGTATCAGATAGTCACGTGCTAGGCTGGGCTGGATCTGGATAAGTGTCTGCCCCGTCCGAAACACATATCGGATGTCTGGTAACTAGTCTCTATAATCGGAATTCATGACCTGGTCATAATATCACGATTGGATGCGCATCACTAAGAGCACTAATACCGTATCCTGCGTGACATCATCTCCACTATAACTGGAGTGATACTTCCGTCTCGACATCACATCCAATACACTACGACTCTCTGATAAACCCAGAAGTGGTGTACGCAGAACCGGTTAAAGCCCTGTACCACCAAGACCAAAGTCTATCGATTATCGTAAGTATTAGCGATGTAAGTCTCAGGTTAAGACTATACACACCTACCTTGAATTCGGCCTCCCATAGACACATAGTCATAATACCAATGGGATTCCGAAGGGTCTATCCAGAGCGAAGCTGTTTCCCGTACCATCGTGTGAAACACGACCTCCTATCGCACTTGCACAAGTATCCAATACTTATATATATGAGAACTATGCCGTTGTGCCCTCACAACGCACACAAGTGCAATACTAGCCTATTCCGCATTATCGATGTACAGTCTCGATAATACTACGGCTAGGGATATTTAATGATTAATCCTTCGTGGACTGATACTGTCTCATATCATCTCAATCCAGGAACTAATCATAGGGACCTCTCTTCATTTATATCTATGGTGATCTAATCACAAATGACGAGAGTGCAATTTCCTTGTTACATAGTTAATTTGCTACAACAACACAATGATATGTGCAAATAGTGACGCTATGGGTCATTTTGTCCAACAATCTCCCACTTGGCACATAGCCAGTCACTCAAGTGTCCCACACCGAACTATGTACTGTTCGCTCAACTTGCTGAGGAAAAGTTTTCGTCAGCGGATTTGTTCGATTATCGTTTGACGCGATTTATATGATCATCACATCGCCACGATGTATGATCCGAACGAATCAGATGATATATAAGTATATATCTGGATCGTCGATGAGACCTTTAATTCCTTAGCTTGTGCTGACGCCTAGCTCAGCTGCTAACAGAACTTATATCTAATCTAATTAGATTTACTTTCGACCCAAAAGACTTCTATTGCTGCCTCAGCTGCAGCAATAATCCGCATTTGTTGTTTATTCGGCAACAGTTATCTTGCTTGGAAGATTTCCAGCTCACTGTCCCGGTTGTTCAAACTTTATAGTACCGTAGTATTAATCGTTGGAAACTTGCTGCAGTGATCCCAGTCACTTCAAGTTCTCCTTCTCCATAGTAAAAGATAGCATCTTTAGTTCTCAGAGATACTAACAGATGTTCTTAACTTCAATCCAGTGACTATCACCCGATTGTGACTCCATATGCTCGAAGCGTATGAGACACCAATACAAGTATTTTAAATGTACAATTCCCAGAGAGTGTTAACCACTCCAAATCTATCCCAGTAGATTTTTATTCCTTGAATAAAGATTGTTACTCCCCAGAATTCTACGGAGAATTCTATTGAAAGAATATCTATGAAAACCAAGCTTTCACCAATTGTTTTATGGGAATTTCACTGTCAGTGCGCTCTCCCACTAACCTCCTTATATACACAAGAATTTTTCGTTTGAGTCAAATCATAAACCATTATGATTATTTCAAAACGTCAGTTCCAAGAACCTTATGCTTGCATTGATCCAAACATGGATCGAATAACCCGCAAACCTTGTTTGGTTGGTTATGCAAAATCGTCAGGATGTTGTAAACATCCTCCAAAAGGTTTCCTTTTCAGGAAA